>WUAM01003239.1:0-297224 GCA_024336885.1 Actenoides hombroni
ATGGGTGGCGGGGGCTCCATGGAGAGAACTGGCAGGTCCGCAGAGGGCCGATTGGATGACAGTGTCCACTCCGGTGACAAGGGCCAGGGCGCCCGGGGGGACGGGTGACAGGGTCTCTCTGGGGACAAGTGACAGGGTCCTCTAGGGGACAGGGTCCCCATGGGGATGGGTGACCGGGTCCCCACGGGGCACAAGGGACAGGGGCCCCCGGCGGCCCCGGGAGGGGGGGCAGGGGCGCACTGGGGACAGGGGGCGGGGGCACGGGGGGGGACGGGGCATTTATTACACTCAGAATGCAACACATTTCCTTCTATATAGAAAAGCAGAGTAAAAATACACCCCCGCAAAGGAGATCTGTTAAATGTTCATACTGCATTTCCACCCAATATTGGTACACTGCACTGTATAAACTTTTATACAAGGTTTATTATAATATGATTCCTATTAGTGCTATGAGATAAAATACACAGAGGCCTTCTTTGACTTTCCCAAGGCTATCACACACTATCAGTAGGAATACACCAGCTAGATTAATGTGATTAGAGGGCATTTAGAGGTTCATTCTGCTCCTCAAGGGACTTGTAAAAAGAAGTGTTAAATCTCTGAAAAACCCCTGAAAATTCTTGTTGAAACATGGATCCCATTTCCTTATTACCTTTATTAACATACTAGAACTGACTTTGTTGACAGAGCTGTCTTTTCCTGATTCCCAAAGGGTAACTGCTGTATCCTTAGAAATATTTACTTCTAATGAGGAGTTTTCAACATAATTAAGATCTCAACATAAAACTTATATTCAAAAGTTTCCTTTTTGATGTAGTTAGGTTTCAAATGGGTTTAAAGTGGTCCCTTTGTATTTATCTAGCAAAGTCCTCTTCAGAATATTAAACTTCAATTAATGCTTCCTCAAGTGCCTTCTAGGTGTAAAAAAAAAGGACTACTCTGTTCAGGTTTGTGAAATGGACAAGTGTATTATTATTTCTGCATGGCCACAATATTGTTTGATAACCAGGTCAAAGTAATGAAACAACAGATTTTAAAAACATAATATTCTATCAGTATCAGTGTGGAAACACTACTTTTTTTAAGTTCGGGGTGGTTTTTTAACCTATTGATACCAGCATGGGCAAAGGGACCAACAGCCTGTCACACAACTCGAGGGAAGGCAAGAGGAGATGCAAGGCTGGTTCAGCTACAGGGGAGAAGAATGAACAACACCAGTGAGGGACCACAAGGCAGCACCAGGGCAGAGAACTTGCTGGTAAAAGGCTGGCAAAATTGTTGTCCAGATCCTCAAATATTACATGCTGCTCTAGGAGTAACAGAATCCTAGAATCTGGGTTTGGGTTAAAGGTGCAAGACTGGGTGAGATGTCTGGTGAGGTGTTCCTTCACTTCAAAGTATCTGATATTCTTGGCTAATACCTGACTGACGAGGTAACACGAGCAAATTGTGAGACAGGAAGATCAGAAGTTCACTAACGGAATCTAGTGAGCAATAAAGATGAAATAAAGAAAGATTGACTAAAGAACCATTAATAAAATTCTTCAATATCATCTGACAGTAGAGCATCAAAGACAAGATATCAAACTGAAAGTCTAAAAGGGGCAGAAGAGACTGAATCTATAGAAAACTGGGGGTCATCAGCATAAGTGTAGATACTGGTGTACCAGGAAGGCTGTGAGCCTCCTTTCCCTCTTGTTGGCCCCAGTTCAAGTTAAAGCAAAGCAAATGGCCACTCTGGCCTTCAAGGACTGTCTAGGAAAAAAGTTGGATTATCCTTTTTGGGACAAAAGCAAATCTCTGGCAAGCATGTTGGTGTGGAAATTCTGTTTATTGGGGCAGAAAGTCATAGGTATATGACAACATACACAGGTTCTAACTTCTGGAAGAGAGGAGATGGTCAGATGACAATGCCTTTGGTCAGCCAGTCTCACATCCCCCCTTCCCCAACACCCCATCTGTGCATGTTCTGGGCTGCACTCCCAGGCATGCCGTCCTGCATGGCCAGGAGTCCAAGAGCTCCAGTTTCTACAAAGGCTCCTTCCTTCGGGGCTTGGAACCAGCAATGGTCACAGTGACCCTTATCTGAGGTACTACCTAGCAGCTGGAGGCCAGGGCTTAGCGGAAGAGAAGTTTGACCAGTATCTGATCTACAGCTTGTGTCTTCAGCAGCACCTTTATGCTGTCACACTGCCAGAAACAAATGAATATTAAATGATGTGTTAATTAAAGTTGAATTTGTGAATTGTGGCCATGAGTTAAGGAGTGCTTTTTACCAAAAATGTCTAAAATTATCTAACTCTAACCTGCAATGAAACCTATAAATTAATTCAAATATAAGGTCACAAAAAGCTGGAGCAGTGTTTCAGCATCTCCACTTGGAAACAATATCATGGCTTTTCATCTCTTCAGGGGTGTGTCCTGACAGAGCTAAGAGCAGTGGTGCACCAGGGAGAAAGGCAGGGAGGGAAGGGAGGGAAGGTAGTTTCTTCTATGATATAAACAGATACAACCTGCTGTGAACTGTTTCAGAATATTAAGGAGAATATTAAAGAGAATTCAATTAAGATTAAGGAAGAAGCTTAAAATCCTTTTTAGTTTACTAGCAAATGTTTAAAATACAAACTGATTTGTATCTTAAACTTCCTATGAAGTATTGCCTAATACAAATAACTGATTAGCTCTCAAGTCTAAGGATTTAATCAGAAGGGGGGGAAAAAAAGGCAGCAACCAAACCAAACTAACAAACCCCCCTCCGAATGTCTCCTTTACCTGGTTTGATATTTTCACCATGTAACACATCTATCTTTCTATCAGATTTAATGTTTTAAAAAATGGGAACAGTCAGAAAAAATTATGGAGGAAAAAGCAACTTTTAATTAAAATAGAAGAACATACCTCTACCATCAGAGAAATAAGCACAGAAATATCTCTGATAACACAGGAAATATTTCCAGGGAATAAACTTATAAACTAAAATACTCTTTTTCTAGTGTTCAAGGATACATATGGTGTAATGTATTACAGACTTTCGCAGGCTGTTCCCTGTACACAAATTTTTGGCTTTGAACTAGAAAGGCCTGCAGTAAGGATGTGGCTTTCTAACTTTGGAGCAGGAAACCAGTTCCTGGCTGACATAACTGAGGGAAGCTCCTGAGTGAGGTAGCAGGCCAAGCTCAAAGACTCTACCTGCTTTAACACAAGTACCCTTCCTGGTAGAGACTGAACCCTAAGTTTTGGCACATTATCCACTGTGCAATGTTTAAATGTGCTTGTCCTGATTTGATCTAGACTAGAATGGCTTCTGTTCACCAGCTTTATCCAGCTCAGCTGTTCAACTGATCTCCCCTGAAACATACTAACATCACATAGCTTACCGGTCAATCAAAAGCAGTATTCTACTTCTTAAAAACAATGAAGGGATCCAAACATTTCTTTTTCAGGTTGCATAAGCACAGTGTCCTATAAGACGTTTTGTACAAGTCTAAGTGCAACGGCAGCTTTTCTGACTGGACAACAGACTTTTCATGTAGAAGTGATAAAAAAGCAGACTGGTTTTAACTTTCAGGATCAGTATAAAAGTTGCAAGGGGAATCTAAAACTCTGTTATTGGCTACAGGAGACTCACTTCAACCCACAAACACGGACTGCATGTACACCAAGAGTGGTCACTAATATTCTTTAGCAAGCCAAGTATCTACTGCAGCAAATTCACCATTAGCCAGCTCTGGTCTGACCTCTTTGGTGCTCAGGCAAGAAAGTTTTACTTCTGTGCTGGACAATGAGTGGGTGAGGAATGTTCCCACAGACCCTGTCCCCAGTAAAACCCTGCTGCTAATCTCTACAAGGTGGGAAATTTTGAATTTCCACAGCTTGCCAACAGGAGTTTTTGCTGACATCCTTTTATCAGAATCTTGTTCCTGCTCTGGCTTAGTCTTTATTCCTCTGTCCAGGGCTGAACCCTGTTCCTTCTGCTTATTAGAAACCACACATAGTTCTTATACCTTGGGCTTTCCTTGCTGATGGGTGGAATGTAAGAGCAAGTCCATTAGGATTCCATAGGGACAAGGGACCTAGTTCAATATTCAAATAAATGAACAATTTGTTCTTACTTTCAGAAATGGTGCTCGCTATTTTTTAAATATTAACTTAATTTCTTAATTGCTTAGGCCCAGTCATGATACTCATGAGTGGCAAAATCCTGAGTGATTACCAAAGGTCACTTTCAATTAAGCCCTAAATAAACCTCTACAGAGAAGAAGGATGCTCTCTTCTCCTCTCAATTTCCACTCACTTGTTCACATGAACTGGGTTCACAAATAGGGATTTTACCCCTCTAGTTAAGGGTTTCTGGTCACACTAGGGTATAGAAATTACTACTAGTCAGCCAAGTATTTCTTCTGTTGGCCCTCTGACAAAGCAAGAACTGACACCAGCTGCACCCCACAGCCTTTCTCCCATTACCCTCCCCATTCTCCTGATATTTTTTTTCATGAGATTGGTTACTGTTACTGTTACACAATTTCATATGTACCTCCAGCAATGCGAGGTCAGCTCAGCACCCAATTTGCATGGCAATCCTCACCCCTCCCCTCAGCCACTGAAACCTGTCTGGAGTTTGCAGTTTCCCCACGCAAGTGCAGGACCCGCATGGTACCAAGGGGACAACTGAGAGACAGAGTCGTGACATCGTAAGGGCTAATCAGCTTCAGAAAAACCAAGTGACAAAGGCTGGTTGCCCTGGGCCAGTGTGCTCAGCCTGCCCCTTATGGGAACTCTGCCGGCCTTCTCACCCTTGTCCTCTGCCTCAGCCAAGGCACGGTTCAGCAGAGCTAACTCTGTCAACACCTGCAAGACAAGGCAGAGCTCTTTCAGCACTCACAGCTTCTCCAAGATGAGGAGGAGTATCTGTGGCTGAGCCACCTTGCCTCTCCTGCCCCTCAGAAGTGTTTAGATGGGAAAGAGGCCCGGGGCGCGGTGCAAACCTCGCACCCCCGTCCCAGAGGAGAAAAGCCCGACTCCTGTTCCTCCCGGAGCCCGGCGGTGTCCCGCTCCGCTCGCCCGGGCGCACAAGCGGCACGGCCGCGTACAAAGAGCGGGGTTCGAGCACATTTCCGAGGGAAAAAGCGGAGAACTGACCACCGTCGTATTCTTCCTCTTCTTGCGCTTTTGTGGTTACAAATCGCCCTAACAAAGCGGCAAGGATGAGAAAAGTTCTGGTCTGCACCCAGATGGCCATCACACCTACAAGAACATCTCTCTGTCCAAGCAGGACCCTGGATAAACGTTTGGGCAAAAGGCTGTGCCAGGCCCCTGGGTGCCAAACACTCAGCCTGGGTTGTCTCCATGAACAGCAGCAGCACTTCTAGAGATACAGACTAACCCACAACTACACACCAAAGAACCGGCCCTACAGGGAACCTCCAGCTCAGCCCAGCTCCCTTCCTGGGCTTATTAAATGAAAAAGGAAGAAAGAAACATCATCTTTCTGCACCTGAACATTTTCCCTGTAAAGAGTATTGTAGAAGCCATTATTCACTCTCCAGAGCTGATAAGGTGAAGCAGATTGAACCTGATCATCAACTGCCTGCAGTTTCTGTGTGCCAGCTAGTATCACCTGCATGCTGAGCATCAGTCATACTCTGTGCATCCTAAACACAGGCAGTATAGGTGGAAAAACAGTTTTCAGCTTGTGCAGCATGTAAAGTTCCTCAAACAGAATATTAAACAAAAAGCAGAGAACCTAAACCAAGTCTTAAGCTTGGGTGATACTAGCTGTTGAATGCCATGAGAAATTAAATGTGGAGACAAGTGGCAGTATTTATACCCAGCGTGTCTGATGTGTTCAGGCACCCAGCTTGTGTCTGGCAGTCCCCATCAGAGGGGTTTATGTCTGGGGAGGCTGCATGGAGTCAAATGGTTGGTAACTCCTCTGCCAGCTACACTGCCTGCACATTAAGTCTCCTGCCTGTCCTTCCCTTTGCTGAGGAAGATTTTGGCCTCATCTACACATTGTGGTGATGAATGACAGTGGAGCAGTCTGAGCACATGGTGATAGACTCTCTGGGAGGTTGTGAAGGGGCTAATCCCGGGGGGCTGGGGGGGTATGCCGGGTGGCTGGGGGCTAAGGGGGGGCTGGGTGGGGGGGATTTGGCTGTCAAGGGGCTAATACCGGGTGGCTAGTGGGGTATGCTGCAGGGCTAGTGGCTAAAGAGGGGCTGGGTGAGGGGGATTTGGCTGTCAAGGGGCTAATACCGGGTGGCTAGTGGGGTATGCTGGGGGGCTAGTGCCTAAAGAGGGGCTGGGTCGGGGGGAGGTGGCTGGCAAGGGGCTAAGACCGGTTGGCATGGGGACAACACTGTCTTACGGATAAATGTCTTCCATACTAAGGAGCTGAAGTGACCCCTGTGATGAGTAGTCTTAAAATTTTTGTCCCAATCTAGGTGTCAGTATCATCCTTGTGCCCACTGTTCCTGGCACCGCCACGCATCTCAGCTGGCTCACTCCGGATTCACCCTCGGCGTGGATCGGAGCGCGCTGCAGCTCTGCAAGGCATTGGCAAATGCTCAGGGGGGTTTATTCAAAATCCCAATTAACCTCAATTAACCTTAGCTCTCCTCTGCTGTAGGATGCTGTGGGAGCTGTGTCAGATGCCTGACTGGAGCCAAGCCAGAGCCCTCCACTGCTCTGCCACCATCCACCACCTGCTAAGGGCCTCCTAGAAGCCTGTCAGGTTGGGCAGCATGACTCCCTTTGATGAGGCCATGCTGACTGCCCCCAGCAAAGTCTCAGAGCTCCTGGAGATTCCACATTCATTTCATGCTGTGTTTCTCTGCATCTTTGGGCAGGACCACTGAGAGTTGTGCTTCAAGTTCCAGGTACCCACTGTGCCACCACAGAATCTAAACTCATGCACTGCAAGGAACAACCATCAAGATTTCAAATATGCTCTTGTACAAGAGGCTTAGAAGGGAGTGTAATAAAACCCTTACAGGCATCCCCTAAAATACAACCATAGCCTGAAATTGCATAGCTTTGTATTAAGTAAATACATCCCAGAGCTCTTGGAACACCTCTTTGTCAACAATATGTAACACAGGAAAAGAGCCCTAACAAAAGGAAAGCTCAAAATTTAATGTTTTCATTTTCCAATATTAAATTCCTAAGAGCCCATCAGTTCCCAAAGTATGTGTGTGTTTATGTGTGTGTGTGTGTGTGTGTGTATGCATGTATGAGAGGGAGAGAGCTGTGTATTTCTAGTGCATTTATTATTCAGAGTCTTCCATTTTGTTTAACTGTGGCTTATGAACAGTAGTTTTTTAACTGTACAGTATCTCATGTAATGACGCATGCTTCAACCTGCATGGAATGTGGCTTCCCAGCGCGGGGGAGTGACTAATCTTTTACAAATGTTCGGGCGTAGGGCTACAGCAGAAGGAGGGTAAGGGTAAGTGCTGGGAGGGACAATCAGTTTTCATTGCTTTTTAGCTGCCCTTGGGAAAAGGAGAACACCAAAATTATTAGGCATGTGAAAATTAGAGATAAAGACAGCCTATGACTAGAGAAGAGCATTGATTTGGAATGTTCAAGTTGTCTCTTTTGTTGAAACACGAAATGAAAATCTTATCATGAAAAATTATCAACGTTGTCCTGTCATAAACTAATTCTCTTCAAACTGTTTTCTGTAATTTCCCATGTTGCTATTCTGATACACTTATAAACTTCGTTGGCAATAGCAAGGGAAAAATTAATAAAACGTAATAAAATCTAGTTTGTTGGAAAGGGCAATTTCTGCAAGTGTCGTTGCTAAAAGAAGTGTAGTTTTGGCTGCTATATTTTCTGGGACCCCGTCATAGCTTCCTTGATGGTTCTGTTATCCTGTGTGCATAATTAAAGGCACCTATTGGGATTACCTTTCTCCATCGCTGTTCAGGGTGCCGAAAAAAATAATTATGAACTGAGCGCAAATTGTTTTTCAAATAGAATTAATGATGCATAATTCAGTAAAGTTGTTAATGAATAAAATCACATTACTTTCCTTCATCAAGCACAAAATGTCCCAACCCCAATTGAAGAGTATTGTTTACTGCAATGCAGAGCAGTGTCCAGGTGACAAAGTGTAGGACTATAGTGCAATTTTGCAAGCCCAGGGGTACCGTTCTGGCTTTCCTCTACTTTTCCAGAAAGTCTCCAGTAGAACCTGTGTCATGTCATTGATGGGTTTCTTGGATACCTTAGAGCATCCCAAATGGACATTAAACTTTAAACACTGAATCCACACAACTATCTATTAAGGAACATAAGGATCCCTCGTATGAATTCACATCTTCCAAGGCAAATGTAGCATGAAAGCCCAGATACGGGAGAAGAAGCAGAACCCCTTCTCACCAATCACTGAATTTTCTTTGTCTGTATCCAGTGTATTTTTATTTTCTAACAGAGTGGCTGGGGAGAGAGCTCCGAGAGCAAAGAAGAATATGCAAACAATCTGTGACTCCCAGAGCCACAAGAAACACTCAGGAGGATTCTTAGGGAAATCAAACAAACAAACAATCTTAATTATTTTTTGTTACTATTAACAGGTTAAACTGATTTAAACTGAATGGACGCTTCTCGCTGAAAAAATGACACCTTACAATGTTGTGTGTCTGTTGGTTGTAATGCTGCAAAGTGTATTTTGGAAGGTTTGGAGGCAAGTCACACTAACTCTGAGTGTGGAATCACTAAAGAGCATCAGTTTTATTGTAGGTGCACTTGGCTCAGCTGCCTGTTGAGCTTGCCTGACACTATGAGAAGATGGTTTTAGTTTCTTAAAACACTTCCAAATATTTCTTCGTGCAACCCTGGCAAGGTTATGGTCAGAACGGGCTCCTCTGTTCAGACCTGAGGTTGCTGTGTTTGGAGCTGGAAAAAAAGACTGTCCGCCCTCCAGCACTCCAGCCAGTCCCAGTCGACCAAGGAGGCTCGATTAGCAGCGCTGGCCTGAGGCTCAGGCTTGATACTGACACCTGCCATGCTCGGAAATAAAGTGCTTGCTAGCGTGCAGAAGAATCTAGCAAGCGACAAACAACTTTACAGACATTACCAGCCAGCTATCTGAATGATTCCCCAAACTGGTTAAAGGGGTCCCCAAACTGGTTGGGGGGTCCCCAGACTGGTTAAAGGGGTCTTCAAACTGGTTGGGGGGTCCCCAGACTGGTTAGAGGGTCCCCAAACTGGTTAGAGGGGCCTCGGACTGGTTGGAGGTTCCCCAGACTGGTTGGGGGTCCCCGAACTGGTTAAAGGGGTCCCCAAACTGGTTAAAGGGGTCCCCAAACTGGTTGGGGGGTCCCCAGACTGGTTGGGGGGTCCCCAAACTGGTTGGGGGGGCCCCAGACTGGTGTGTCCTGCTTGAAAGATGATGAAGCAAGTTGAGCAACCTTTGTCAAACACTTTGTGATTCCTTACAATGCTCTGGGGCCTCCTGAGATAAGAACAGGAGACAGGATGTTGAGACACTAAAGGTGAAACTTAGCTCATCTTGCATGGCCTGTAGATAAGAGAAATTAACCTAAACAAAGTAGGAACTCATTGTTACACGAGGGGCTACCAGAGATAAGCCGGACCACACCAGCCTTGCGATTAGAAGCCTGGGACACGTCAGCAGTTTGAATCAAAGTCCCACCATCTGCCATGGACTGATCCAGACTGCACTGGAAAAGGGTGAGGCTCCAGAACATCTGCAGTACATCGACGATATCATTGTGTGGGGGGACACGGCAACAGAGGTATTTGAGAAAGGAGAGAAGATCATCCAGATTCTCCTGGAAGCCGGATTCGCCATCAAAAAGAGCAAAGTCAAGGGACCTGCCCGAGAGATCCAGTTCCTGGGGGTAAAGTGGCAAGACGGACGGCGTCAGATTCCTATCGAGGTCATCGATAAGATCACCGCCCTCTGGGGACAGAAGGTAAGATGAGCTGGCTGTGCTTCAGAGAATGGATTCCTGTTCCTCATGGCTTCACCTGTCTCACAGTGCTCTGGGATGGAAAGGTTGCCAGGCTCTCCACAGCAACAGGAGAAATGACCCAACAGGAAGAAGAAGGAGGTGCTGGGAGAGTGTGATGGCCACACAGGCATCAAGAGTCAGGTGCTGGGAACAGAGACCTCGGGGCTGGGCATAACTGGGAACACCTAGGCAGGGTGAGAAGGACCAGGAGCCCAGGGTGGCCACAAAGATGATTAAGGGAGTGGAGCATCTTCCTTATGAGGAAAGGCTGAGGGAGCTGGGGCTCTTTAGCTTGGAGAAGAGGAGAGTAAGGGGTGACCTCGTTCATGTCTATAAGTAAGTAAAGGGCGAGTGTCAGGAGGATGGAGCCAGGCTTTCTCTGTTATGTCCAGTGATGGGATGAGGGGCAACGGGTGTAAGCTGGGGTGTAAGAGGTTCCACAGAAACAGAAGGGAAAACTTTCACTGTGAGGGTGACAGAGCCTGGACCAGGCTGCCCAGAGGAGTTGTGGGGTCTCCTTCTCTGGAGACATTCCAAACCCCCCTGGATGCGTTCCCATGTGACCTGCTCTAGGTGGCCCTGCTCTGGCAGAGGGGTTGGACTAGATGATCTTTTGAGGTCCCTTCCAACCCTTCATATTCTGTGATTCTGTATATAACTTCAAATGAAAACTATTCCGTCAAATAATATACAATGGTTAAGCTCAAACTGTTTGTATTTCTGGTTAGTCAGTTCCTAAGTAGAACCTATGTGCATTTTAAAAAGGTCATCTTGAAAAGGATTAGAAATAGAAGGGAAATTGCACAGTAGATGTAACATGTTCTTGCTTAGTGCAGCTTTTGTTCGGGTCTCCCATAAAGTCTGATCTGCCCTGCTATCTGCTGCTAAACTAAGTGTTTTCTGAAGCACAGAAAAAATGCTTATCCAAGTCCATTAAGAATGGAAGTCAAGTACAATGGAAGCTTAACTCTGACCCTGGCAAACTTTGAATAAAACCATGTTGGCTTTATTAGGTTTGGTATTTGTTAATTAAACTGTCTCTTCTGTTCCATAGCCTCTGACTATGGATTGTTCTTGTCAGATGATGATCCTCGGAAAGGAATATGGCTGGAGGCTGGGAGAACACTGGATTATTACATGTTGAGAAATGGGGTATGGTGCAAGTCTGCTGCTTCTCTCATCAATATGCTTTTAGGAAACTTTCCTGAGTAGCAAGAAAAATGTTTATTATTTGAAGGGATAGGAGGGTCTTAAATCAATTCCTGAAACTGGCCCGCTTACCTTCTTTGCTGTGCCTTAGTAGTTAGTTTTTTCCTGTGTCTGATTGTGACTATGAGCTACTGTGGCCAACAGCACCTTCACAGAACAATTAACAGAAAGATAGTAAATTCATTACAAAACTTGGTATTTGAGGTGATCTTGCATTATAAGGGTAGGTTTCTTGTACACTAAAGAGGATGTGGTACTTGCTCACATTATGACCAGCTTGCTTGCAACCAAAAGGGATTGCTGTAGTTTTCAAATACTAAATTAGTTTTTGCAGCACTAGGGTACTTGGATCTGTGCCTTGTGCAGGTCTTGGTCTTGCCAGCTAGGACAAGTTCCTGAAAAATTACTTTGGGAGAATTAAAAGTAGGTGATTTTCAAGTTTCTTACAGAAGTAAGTTTGCCTATGGTATAGCAAAGGAAAAATCCTGCTTGGAGGGGTGTGGTGGGGAATCCTGGGTTTAGGGATCCAAGTATATGGGTTGGCTTGTGGTGGCTTACAGAACTGTTTAGAAACAAGTGTTGTTTACTTCCTAGGATATATTGGAGTACAAAAAGAAACAGAGACCTCAGAAAATACGTATGTTGGATGGTTCAGTGAAAACAGTCATGGTGGATGATTCTAAAACAGTTGGTGAATTGCTGGTTACCATTTGCAGCAGGATAGGTAAGGTTTTGGGACCTATGTGCTTGAGAATTTGCGGGTTTGCCATATCTGCTTCTTGATTTTTAGGATGTTATGTATATTACTGGCTAGAAATTGTCACATGTTAAGAAAATACTTAAATTTATTATGAGTTTACACTTACCAAACACTACTTTGAAACCTGTCATCCAGGTTTTATCAAAGTTGGAGGAGTTAGCTATATCCTTAAATTCAGTATTTAGCAGTTGAAGAAACAAAGTTTTATGCAGTTATATGGTACAGTTATAATTTTTTTATTATGCTTCTTTTACCTACACTTTCTTGCTATGTGGTAGAGAATTAGACCTGTATTTATCCTTAATTTTAATGGGATAGAAGACAAATATTGTTAACCTTGAAATAGACCTAAACTTAGGGTTCTATGTTATTATGATTAAAAGTTGATCACACTATTGTGTCATTTGTGAAACGGCATATGGCAGCCATCCAGAGCAGCTGGTCAAAAATGTGTCCTATTGGTTATAGTTTGTATTTATATCTATGGCTAGAGACCTTGTGCAGAACAAATTCATATTTAACTATAGTCACTTATCCAGCATGGATTAGTTTAAATCTTCTTAAACCCTTGCTTGACTCTCATAAAGAATTAAAGTGGCCTTAATTTGGTTTAGATTAATATACTTGGAAAGTGAACTGAGCTAAATTTTAATTCCTCTGTTTCAAGTTTGAGTATTTCTATGCTGCATTCTAATGTGCTGTAACTGATTTACTTGAAAAATGAGTTGGACTTATTTTCATGCATGTAATTATGTAGGTAAGCATTTAACTTGCCTTGTTGTATAACATAAACGTGCTTTACCAACCAGTGGAAAAAAACCAAGCAGAACAAAGAAAGGAGAGCAACTTACCACATATGGTAAATGTTGTGAGTTGATTTTTTTTGGTTCAGTTTCATGTAAAGCTCATAAGAAGAGTTAAGTTTTAAAACTCTAAAAAAAAATTAAAAATAAAATCATGTATTTCACAAGGTTTCTATTCTTAACAGTCTGCTCTGCCACTTTCTTCTACATATCGTGGGCATACTGAAATTACTCAGTTCTCCAGCAGTTGTAGGCATCTATGAAAGGAAGGTTACTATGGCACGTCTCCATTCTGGAACTTAGTGCTGTTTTATAGCAGTTTCTACTGGTAGATGATTAAAAATGCAATTATCTTTAAGTAGCAAATGCATTATATTATGAAGAAATCATGTATCTGAAGGATAATGCCAGATATTGGAGACATGTATGGGATGTGGAAGCTGTAGATTTTCCTTGGGATCTCCTTTCCCATGTGTTGTTTGAGCATTTAATCTGAAGTATCTTTACCATACTTTACATTAACCATTGTTGTTTTAATATATGGACAAGAACAGTTCACCCATCCTAAAATGTATTACGTCTTGATTGTTACTATCACTGAATTTATTTATAATTCCAGGAATAACAAATTACGAGGAATATTCCTTAATCCAGGAGAGCATTGAAGAGAAAAAAGAGGAGAGCACAGGAACACTTAAAAAAGATAGAACAATGTTGCGTGATGAAAGAAAAATGGAAAAACTGAAGGCAAAGCTTCATACAGATGATGATTGTGAGTAGTATATTCCAGGATAATTCTGAAACTATCTTTCCACGGTGTAGTGCAAGAAAACCATAAAGGAGTATATTTTCAGATTTTTCAGTGTCTCAGTTTATCCCTACCTGTATTTTACATGATCTAATATATAATTTTTGAAATTAGGTAAATGGAAAAGTTGGTCCTTCTAGCTATGAGAGTTAGTGGGTCTTTTGAAGTGTTTGGTTTTCTTTTTTTGCTACTTGTTTTTGGTAGAGGAGTTGTAACTTCAATGTGAAGGGTCATTTCTGTAATAACCATTTTCTTGCCTTCATTAAAGTTGGATATGCAAATATCAATGCCTACTGATGCTGTCAAAAGGTAGTGTTGTCTCTGAAGGTATAAATTTTAAGTGTCAGTAGAGTTTGCCAAAACACTAAGTCAGTATTTGATTTGTTTAATGTGTCAAGTCATGAGAGCCATTTTTTTTCTGGTTTACGTGAAGGCACTAAGATTAACTGTGACTGGCAGGAAGATGTTTTTAAATTGTATTCAGATAACAGTAAACAGAACAAATGGTTATAGGAAGAACATGTAGTATAAGTAACTTGCAATGAAGCTTTGAGGATTAAATTTAGTATTAAAATGTTACTATAGATCTTTCAACAATGTTAATGGTGTTTTCTGCTTTATTAAATTCTTGTTTCTCAGTAGTGTTGTTCTTCAGTTCTTATTTACAGCAACCTTCATCACTGACTAGAAACAGAAATGAAAGCAACACGTTTTGCAGAAAATCCCCCTCTGGTGGAATGACAATTAGCACGTGATTTTCCCAAGAGCTTTTAATAGTGGTAGTGCTGCACGTTTAACAGTGTTTACTTCTCTGGTTCTGTTACAGTAAATTGGCTAGATCATAGCCGAACATTCAGAGAACAAGGAGTTGATGAAAATGAAACACTGCTGTTGAGACGAAAGTTCTTCTATTCAGACCAGAATGTAGATTCAAGAGATCCTGTTCAGCTTAATTTGCTTTATGTTCAGGTACAGTATGTGGACCAGAAGTACAGATTGTACCTTGTCTGAGGAAACCTGTGTAGATGAACTAGAAAAATTTTGGTGCTGAAATACTCTATCTTCTAGAATTCTAGTCCTGGATGTGCTTTACATTTATTTTTCTGCCTGTTCCTACAAGAACATGTGATAGTAACAAAGGTTTTTTTAGTTCTTAGTCAAATACTTTCAACCCAGTAATGGACATTAAACAAAAAATCCCCTAGCTTTGACATCCTTGTCCCGTTTTCCTTAAAATTCATTGGTGTTTTAAGTCTTTTAAGTTGTTCTTTTTAGTTCTTCTCCCCATTCTCTTCTATAGGTGATGCTTTCTCTAATATGGAATATCAGGTCAGTCTTGCAACCTGCTTTCTGTTTTTTGTCTCTCTTCTTTTCCATCTGATCAGTGAGAGATCTTCTGCACTCCCTTTCCAGTCTTCAGCCTAGACAGCATATAAAGCAGGCAGGCTTCCTGTTCAAAACCATGTAAAATGGTGAGAGGACACATAGGCAGGTTCCTATGACTGTTAGAGGTACTGTACATACCTTAGCAAATCTAAGAGTTCTATGCTTAACTGAAGGCTCCAGTGCAGCTGCCTGTAATGCAGTCTGAAAAAAGCTCTCTTTTAAACATCTTAATTTTTTTTTGTAAAAAAAAAAAAAGGAAAAGAAAAGAAACCAACAAAAAAACCCCCAAACTACACACACACAAAAAGAAAAACAACAAAAAACCCCAAATAGAACAAACGAACAACATAGAAGTTTAATGGAATGTTCCATTGTTATACTTGTGGCTGATTCAAATGGGATTGCTCTAGATTACCTTTTAAAATTCTGAGGCATAAAATAAAGATGGCATTGCTTGTAAGACTGCAATGCATTCTTCAGGTATTTTAGAAGACTATATCACAATGGGATGTTCTCCTGCCAGTTAGATATTTCTTTCAGGCTACTCTGACAACAGTGTGTTGTATACTGCCTTGTCATTGTTTTGTCTATGGAGAGATGAGCTTTCTATTGCCAGAGCTATAAAATCCATCATCTTTTATGACCACTGTATTTTAACAACAGGAAGCAAAATGCCTTTTGCCCTCTCCTGTTGCCATTTATATGGTAGCATTCTGGTTTTTACTTACCAGGTATGCAGGTTTTCATAAAATCCTGGAATGTTAGAGGTCGGAAGGGACCTCTAGAGATCATCGAGTCCAACCCCTTTAAAGGAGGAGACTCCACAACCTCCCTGGGCAGCCTGTTCCAGTGCTCTGTCACCCTCACAGTAAAGAAGATTCTCCCCGTGTTGAGGTGTAGCTTTTTGTGTTCTACATCATACCCATTATTCCTTGTCCTGTTACTGGGCACCACTGAAAAGAGACTGGCCCCTTCAACTTGACACCCACCCTTTGGATATTTGCAAACATTAATAAGATCCCCTCTCGGCCATCTCTTCTTTACACTACATAGCCCCAGTTCCCTCAGCCTTGCTTCACAGGGGAAATGTTCAAGTCCCTTAATCATCCTCATAGCTCTCCGTTGGACTCTCTCCAGTAGATCCCTGTCTCTTTTGCACTGGGGAGCCCGAAACTGGATACAGTATTCCACTTGTGGTCTCACCAGGGCACAGTAGAGGGGGAGGAGGACATCCATTGACCTGCTGGACACAGTTTTCTTAATGCACCCCAGGATACCATTGGCCCTCTTGGCCACAAGGGCACATTGCTGTCCCGTGGATAACTTGCTATCCACTAGGACTCTGAGGTCTTTCTCCATGTAGCTGCTTTCCAGCAGGACGACCCCTAACCTGTACTGGTGCCTGGTGTTATTCCTCCCCAGATGCAGGATTCTATACTTGTCCTTACTGAACTTCATTTGGTTCCCCTTTGCCCAGCTCTCCAGCCTGTCCAGATCTCACTGGATAGCAGCAGAGTCTTCTGGTGTGTCAGCCACTCCTTCCAGTTCCGTATCATCAGCAAACTTGCTGAGGGTACACTCTAACCCTTCATCCAGGTCGTTGATGAAGATACTGAAGAAAACTGGACCCAGTACTGATGATCACTGGTGAATGACACAGGCCTCCAACTTGCTTCTGCACCGCTGATCACAACCCTCTGAACTCTGTTGTTGAGCCAGTTTTCAGTCCACCTCACAGACCAATTGTCTATCCCACATTTCTGGAGTTTTTCCATGAGAATGTTATGGGAGACAGTATCAAAAGCCTTATTGATCTCAAGGTATATGATGCCCACTGCTCTCCCTTCATATGCCTGTTTGGTCATGGCTTCATAGAAGGATATGACATTAGTCAAGCAAGATTTCCCCTTAGTAAATCCATGTTCGTTACTCCTGATAACCTTCTCTTCTTCCATGTAGTTAGAGATGGTCTCCAGAATGAGCTGCTCTATCACCTTTCCAGGGCTGGAGGTGAGGCTGACCAGTCTGTAGTTGCCTGGGTCTTCCTTCTTGCCCTTTTTGAAGACTGTAGTGACTTTGGCTTTCCTCCAGTCCTCAGGCACCTCTCCTGTTCTACATGATTTTTAAAAAATGATGTAGAGCAGGTCAGCAGTAGCATCAGGTAGCGCTCTCAGCACATGTGGATGCACCCCATCAGGGCCCATGGATTTGTGTGTTTTCAGTTTATCCAAGTGGTCTCTAACCCATTCCTCTCTGACCAGTGGAGTGTCTTCCTCCCGCCAGTTTTGTCCCTTACTTCCAGTGACTGGGGTTCCTGAGGGCTGGTCTTAGGAATAAGAACAGGCCAAGGTGCAATTCAGCAATTCTGCCATCTCTGCATCCTTTTTTAACACATCTCCCACTTGATTTAGAAGTGAACCCATTTTTTCCCTACTCTTCTCACTGATGTATCTGAAAAAGCTCTTCTTGTTTTCTTTCATCTTCCTAACCAGCCTAAGTTCCAAGAGAGCTTTGGCCTTTCTCGTTGAGTCTCTGTATGCTCTGGCAGTGTTTCTATAATCCTCCCATTTAACCAGAGCCTTTTTCCACATTTTGCAAATGACCCTCTTCCATTTCAGTTTTTCCAGCAGCTCCTTGCTTATGCATGCAGGTCTGCTGCCTCCTGTACTTGAATCACCCTCCCCCCCAGTGGAATACACTTATCTTGAGCTTGGAGGAGGTAGTGTTTGAATATTGACCAGCTCTTTTGGGCCCCCCGACCTTCTAGAGCCCAAGCCCATGGGATACTTTCAAGTATATCTTTGAAGAGGACAGAGTTAGCCCTTTTAAACTCCAGGGTAAAAAAATTTATTACCCTGCTGCTTTCCCTAACAATACTAAACTCTAACATGTCATGATCACTACAGCCAAGACTGCTCCCAACCTGAACATCTGCAGCCAGACTGTCTTTGTTAATACACGGTCCAGCTTCGTACCTCTCTTTGTTGGTTCTTCAACCTGCTGCAGCAGAAAGTTGTCATCAATGCACTGCAGGAACCTTTTGGACTGGTTATGTCTGGCTGTGTGGCCTTTCCAGCAGATATCAGGGTGACTGAAGTCACCCATGAGCACCAGGGCACGTGATCTTGAGGCTACTTCTAGCTGCCTGTAGAAGGCATCGTTGACAGCTTCTTGGTTGGGTGGTCTGCAGCAGATGCCCCCAACAGTATCACCCAGGTTTGCATGTCCCCTAACTCTTACCCATAAGCTTTCAACACTTTCTTTGTCTCCCCCTCTCCTTTCCTGGTATTACAAGATAGTAAGATAAAAGCTTTTACATGTGTTTATATGCATCTGTGTGTATATATATGTACACAAACAGAAGTGTATGTGTACTTGGTGTTTTATGTACTTGTATGGTAGGACAAGGGTATTAAGGCCTCTTCTTGATAAAAGTTTTTACAACTGTGATTTGAATAAGTCTCTGTAGATAGTAATCAGAAAATATTCTAGCCCTTTATTTGTTTTATTAGTCATAAAAACGTTCAGAATGGAATAAAGACACTTGGACAGAAAATACATGGCACTGGGTCCTTGGGCTCTGTTCAGGCTTTCAAGGAATTTCAGAGATGTAATAGTTATCTTGGATCTACCTGACATGTCTTTGCTTACCTCCTACAGGCTCGTGACGACATTCTGAATGGTTCCCATCCCGTCTCCTTTGAAAAAGCCTGTGAATTTGGAGGCTTCCAAGCACAGATCCAGTTTGGACCTCATGTAGAACACAAACACAAACCTGGATTTTTAGAGTAAATACTTGTAACTTCTAAATTTGGGTGACCTCAAGTGTCAATACTGTTGAGTTGTCACAGACTAAGTGCGTTTTAGTACTCCAAGCAGAAGTAGTCAGACTCATTGTGTTTTCTGTAGCAGCCTGCCTGTGAAAGGAGTCTTACTGCACAAATTAGAAAGCCCAGCTGATGAGGGTTTCATAAAATTAAGGATTTTTGATTTAGCAGTAATTTTTTGTCCTCTGTAGAGGACCCTGGTCCAGGACTGTAAATCCCTAGTTCACTGCCTTCTAATTTCAATTTCATCTTTATCATTTAGTGTTCTATGCATTTGGCTGTACATGGTGTTCACAACATTTTTGTGAATATAAATAAGCCCGGTGTTCCCGACTCATTATGAGCAGTATAAATAAATAGTGTAGATAGATGACCATTTTTTTTCTGAAAATGATCTTATCTGTTCAGAAAACTTTTTTTTACTTGAAAAACATAGAGGATTTTTAAAGTTTCATCCAATTGCTGCTCTTCAGTGGATGAGCATTAATACTTTTGAAGTACGAAAGCAGTTATGTTTTATATCAACTGTATGCTGCAGCTCAGTATGTGAAATACATTACAGAAGTGTCCATTTGCTCACCACTGAAACCTGAATGTGGTTCTCCTAAGGAGACTGTCAGCTCATACAGGAAACAGCATGAAAGAGTAGTGTTAGTATTTCATAGCGTTGTCTTGAAACAGCTTAGTTTAGTTTGCCATGTCTGCAATATGTTTGTATAGAGAAATCTTCTCTATCTTTTTTTTGTCATTGATAAATTATTCTTGGCAGAGGTGAAGATTATTGCCTGCATCTTGTTACACTTTGGTTGTTGGAATTTCCTTGAAGCTCATGCCAAAGTAAATTGTGAAAGCTCTTAAACTATCAAATTGCAAATAGTCCTTCATGCCCTTCCTCTAAGAGCTGAAGTTTTGCATTGCACCTACAGAGGAACACTGTTTACATTGCTGAGAGAATATCTAATAAACAACTTACACTATTCCCATGCAGATAGTAAAGGAGTAGCTGAAACTGGCCATCTCTGCTTTTTATTTCTAAGCATGCTTGGTGAGCAGTAAATTCAATTTTTTTTCTAGCCTGTTTTACTATTTAAACTGTCTTTCAAGAACACTGGATATACCTTTTCTGTTAATGAAAAATAATGTTGACACTCATGTTAGGTTTAAGAACTGTAGGAATACACAGTACACGAAGTTAAACATTGCTTGCTATTAGATTTTTCTAAATGAGCTTGCTTAGTGTAATAGCGTGATTAAAGAAGGCTAATTGATAATGGAGTTAACCAAACCACCTAGAATATATTAAATGAGGTGCTAAATTAAGTGAAACTTGTTGAATCGTAAATAATACTACCTATAATAAAAGTTTTTAAAAATAATTTCCATCTGTCTAAAACTATCATTTCACCCTTTCAGTTGAAGTGGTTACTTGGTCATTGATTGCAAAGCAATGGAAGGTGATACAAGGAGAAGGCATCTGCCAGCTCCATATGCAAGAGGATACCAGTTGGTGACTGGTGGACGAAGTGCAAAGTTGTTTTCTGAACTCTTGCTACTTAAGAAGCTCCAAATAATATTTGCTTGGCAATGTTTTCTTATTACAGTAGTCTTGCTGGTTTATCTACATACAGAGCTGAGAAAATTACCTCTAGTTAATAAAAGCTGAGAATTGAAAGTGCATTGACAGCTATAACTTTTCTTTAATTCTGTTTCAGAATTAGACTGGGTTTAACTTGGGTTTGGGTGGGTTTGGATTTTGGGGTTTTTTCCTTCATTTCCCTTGGAAGCCAATTTAACCAAACTGGCTTGAACCTGTGAGATTCTGTATAAAAGTACCAGTCATTTCAGAGCAATGGCACCAGCTTTTTAGGGTAATAAACTGTCTTCAGTCCTTACCTACAGAATTAATTTGGCTCTCCAGCCTTCCCCACCCCATGATGTTCATTATAATGTATTAATGAGATGTAACTACTGGAGTGTTGGAAGAAGGATTAACAAGGACAGTTGTTCTTACTTTGACTTATATTGCTAGACCTTTATAGAAAGAACAAAATAAATGATCTTACTACTGAACTGTATTTTTGAAAAAAGCACAAAATCCTGATTTGGTGTTCTGAGTTGTTTTGTGCTTTGTCTGGAATGGCAGGCTTTTATGATTAAAAAAATAACAAACCCAAAACAAAGCAGCACACTAAAACAACAATAAAAAACATAACCACCCATCTCCCTGAAAAACCAAACCAAAAAAATTTTTTTTTTTTGAACTGTGGAAGTTTCTTCAGTCTGAAAATGAACTGTTGAATATATGCCATGGTTTCATCACTGTGTAGGGTGTTCCAGATAGAAAGGTGCAATCTGGAAAAGAACAGATGTTTGTTAAAGCATGATGGTGATGTGGCTTCACATTTTGGGTGATGTTTGGCTGAGATAAAGTGTTTATATTGTTATACAGCAAAGAGATACAGGCGAGGTGTGTAAAGATTCTTTCTGACTAAACTGTATGATGAAAGCTGAACTTGCTTAGTTTATTCTGTGTTCTGAGACCCTTAGTGTATCGGAGTGCTACAGAAATTAGGACTGGTTCTTTTTGACTTTGTTTTTCAGAGAGTGATTGGTATTAAGTGTCCACTTAAATGGCTTTTTAGTTTTCTACTAATATATTAGTGTTTCTAACATTTTTTGGAAGACAGGAAGAACTTGATCCTGCATGTTAGTAAATCAGTGCTGCTGGAAAGTAATAGCAGTGTCTGACTTCAGACATAAACCTGGATCAAGCTTTGATGGCCCCTGATTCTCCCAGTTTACAACGTGTCTATTTGGATTTAGATGTGAACCCCTCTGAGATGCAGTGACATAATGTAGTTTGAAAATGAAGAGTGTTCCAACTATTATTTGCTTTTGATGACCTCTGAAAACAAGAAGAGGTATTACATGGAGGTGTAACTATAGTGGTTTTTAATTATGTAAGGTATTCTCTTGCTCTTACACTACTTAGCCAGAGTTTTGTTTCATTGTATATGTATTTTATGCCTGTTTTAGGAAGCTCAGGGGACTTAATGACAATGAAAGAGCATGGAAACCATCCCTTCTCAAGAAGGCATCATTAACTATGGTTTGTGTTGTTTGGTTTTTTCCTTAGCCTAAAAGAATTCCTGCCTAAAGAATATACCAAACAGAGAGGGGCTGAAAAAAGGATATTTCAGGTAATTCTTATGCTGAAAAAATCTTTAGTTTCACTTCCTTTGCAAGAAAAATATAAACTTCCACAGGTGTCTACTCTGTACGTTCTAGAATTATGTAATTATGTGAAAATCAAGTGTAAAGAATCTGACAGCTTTCTTTTCTTCTTTTCAGCAGATTTATTGTTCTGATCCCTTTTTCTTCACTGGTGATTATTCAGTGTACTTTTTTGAAGGGGAGAGACTGAATATTCCATGTTCTTAAGTCCTTTTTCTCAGTTGCATTGAAATTTGTACTAAAATAAAAGCATGTTTAGGGAAATATAGTTTTAATTTCATGCTGTCATTATTTAAGCATGAGCTTCCAGTGATATGGAGTTCTGCTAGCTGACACTGATTTGGTTTGTTTTGATTGTTGTTTTTTTTTTAAATCATCTGTTTCCTTGAGTTAAATTCATGAGTTTGGCAGGTGATTTCACCAAATATTCCATCTACAATGACTGCCTTTGGGGTCCTTGCTCTTTTGAGATCCTCATTGTGTTCTTTGTGATGAACTTGACAGATATGATCAGCCTGCATTCTTGGGATGCAAAAGGATTTTTGGAGTTGAGGTTGCTTCTCCCAGTGCTCCTCTGGGAAACACTGTCAAGATGGGGTAGGAAAGGGTTTCCTATGTTCTTGCTGTTCCTACTGCTGCCATCAGTCAGCACAAAAGAGGTGGCAACCAGCACTTCAGAAGAATGTGAGGGGAAGATGGGATGTGATAAAGAATCCTGCAAACAGGATTTAAATATCAGGACGTTGGGATAGGATTTTCAACAGAATGATCTGGTGTATGAGAGCAGATGCTGAGATTAAGTTTAAATACTCAGTATTAGTAGTTGTCGTTACTTACAGGTAATAAATACTAATGAGTAAATTGCTTAATAAATAGAAATTCAGTTACAAGACACACCTAGAGGAGTATGTCAGGATGAACTATTTAGAAAAATCACTGAGTCTTCCTCACTTGTGGAAGTTTCATGTGATTGCAAAAATTGTGGGTAACAGTACAACTTGCAAAAAACACCCCTTTGGAAGTACCTACAAGAGGTGAGAAATAGTCAATTATAAGGCATGAAGGTTTTATGAATCAGAACTTCTGGCACAAAGGACGAAATAGTCTGTTCCTGGAGAAAAAGGAGTGCTGGGATTTGTAGTTGATTTTGAAATGCTGACTAAAGAGGTGCTAACTGAATGAAATCTAATGGTGTCAAAAAGCTGTATCTAAAATTTTAAGCTGTTTCACAAGTGACTTAAATGTGCTTGATTTAAGGCACCATTAGAACAGATGATGGTCAAAGAGGGAGTATTACATTTGCCAAGGTTATGCTCTCCAATATGAGGAATTACGGGCTAGGGTCTTGCTAACATTTCTAGTCATTTTTTGTTTTCCAATATAAGCATCATTAAACAAATGAAGATTACCCTTTTCTGTTTGTCTCCAGGAAGCACTGTTTCTGCTTAAGTGATATTGGACTCTCATTACAGGAGCACAAAAACTGTGGTGAGATGACTGAAATAGAAGCCAAAGTGAAGTACGTGAAGCTAGCCCGTTCTCTGCAGACCTACGGAGTATCATTTTTTCTGGTGAAGGTAATGTAGGTCTTGCTGTGACCATTTTCTTCGGTTAGTTATCTATTACCTTCAATTCTGCATCAGCAAAAGTTAAAGATGTTATTTTAGCTTCCTGTCTAAAAGCAGCGTTTGGAAAAAAGAGTAAATTACTACATGGAATGGAATTATAATTTCAGTTTAGATCCTTGTCGTGCTGCTTCCACAAAGAAAGTTGAGGCTGTCATGATTTAATTTCTCTAAGTTCACAAGTTGTCTTTTTCTTTTGATTACCAACTAAGCACTAGCTTTGGAAAAACATTTACAAAGAACTCATCACTTGGTCCTGTTTAATGATAATGAGTTGCGTGCTAAAAAACTGCGTCTTAAAAACAACTTTGTTAGCTACACAATTAATTTCTTTTAATCCTTACAGTAAAACAGGTCGTGGTCTTAAGGCTGTTGTAGCTATATGGTACCAAGATCTTCTCAACTGCATAATAAAGATCCAGTGAAGACCAGAGCTGCTTAATGTTAATGCATTGCTTGAAAAGCACTGTCTGTGACCTGACAAACTGAGCCTGGAGTTTTAAATTGTCCTTGTCTGCATGCCAGTTGCTTCCCTCTGTCAGTATATTCCATCATGCTTTTCCTGTCTCTTCTGGTAAACTCCATTTGAATGAAGAACAATCTTTCACACCTTGTTATAGGAAAAAATGAAAGGCAAAAACAAGCTGGCTCCTCGTTTACTGGGTGTCACCAAAGATTCCGTGATGCGTGTGGATGAGAAGACCAAGGAAGTGTTGCAGGAATGGCCACTAACAACTGTGAAACGCTGGGCTGCCTCACCTAAAAGCTTCACTCTGGTAATCTGCTCAGATATATATTCAGAGGAAGAGGGATCTTGGTGGCAAGGAGAAAGGAAGATGGACTTATACTCAGTGTGATTTTTTTACTGTAATTTGTTCTATCTGTAGTTTTCTAGCATTAGTCACTGAGTCCTGAACTAATACACTGGTCCATATTGGTGTCTAGTTTCAATCCATATTTTGGTGTTTCTAGACAGACCAGTTCCCCAAAAGTACTGTTTAAATCTTTTTGAAAAATTTTAAATCTCTTGTGTGCTTAACTACTGAAACAATCAAGAAAATGTTATTCACCCCTGCTTAAAGCCTTGTGGTGGTTGTCATTTATAATGCACTTTGACTTGAGAGATATGAATATAAACAAAGCTAGAGGGTTCATTAATACATTTCATAATTATAGATTTAAAAAACTTTAATGAGTGTGGTATTTTGTTAACTATTTGGTCCTAGGATACCACTGCAACAAGAGCATTTTGGGTATGAAAAGGTTGTTTCAAGTGGTAGAGCAAGAGGCAGTGGCTAGAAAATTATATTCACTTCACTCATGTGCGTCTGATTTCCAGCTGCATAGGTGATTAGGCTTTGGAATAAAGTTCTGAAGACTTTTCTCCATCCTCAGTGACTGAGTCTGATAAAGTCAGACTAAGTATCTCTTGTTCCCCTGACATTTCAATTTATGAAATACCTGTGATTAAGCTGCAATAAAAAGCATCCTTCCCCTTCCTCCCTCACCCTCCATGTAGACTGGTTTAGAATCCTGGAATAGTTCAATTTATTGTTGGATGCAATAAAGTCTATACTAACAATTTTCAAGTTTGAATTCTCTCACTCCTATTTGGTACTGTTTTCTTCATTTATTTACTTTCTCTTTTCAAAGGGTGTTTTTTCCTCTTTTCCTTCCACCAGGATTTTGGTGAATATCAGGAAAGCTATTACTCAGTACAGACCACTGAAGGAGAACAGATCTCTCAATTAATTGCAGGTTACATTGATATCATCCTAAAGAAGGTATAGTATTGAGATGACCCATAGTAAAAATGCAGTAAAAATCACTGTACAGCAACACAAAAGCTCAAAGGTGTACAAGCTGCAGTTTTTTCCTCTCACGAAGTCAGTATTGTATCTTATGTTTTGACATTGTTTATTTTTACTTTTTAAGTCATATAAGCTCTTTTTAATTTGAGTGCATGCTTCTGGGAAAATATCAAGGCTACAAACTATAGCAGTTGTACGGGTCAGGCTCAGCACAGCACATTTGGGCTTCATTTTTCTATCTGGAAGGTGAACTGCTGACTTTGAGTGTATATCCAGTGAAGAATCCAAAGCTTCAGCTATAGTTTTTAAGCTGTGGGTCAGAGTTATGAATCGGGTGGGAAGAAATGCTCCCCTGGAAGCAGCATTTAAAACTACATTGAACTTTACAAAGTAATCATCCCAAAGCTCTTTTTTATAATGCATCAAGCCTGAAAGAGCTTTTAGGCAAACCTAAAAAAAACCAAACCCAAAATAAGAAAACCCCAACCAAACAAAAAAAAAAAAACCAAAACCCAACAAACCAACAAAAAACTCCAAACAAACCAAAACAAACCACAACCAAAAAAACCAAATCATTCTGTTGCTTTAAAAATATTGTGCTCAGTAAAGCAAAGCATTATGTCTCAGTTGTGCAGGGAGGGGGATAAAAATCAGTGTTTGTGAAGAGGCTAGAGTGTCTTGAAATTTGGTTTCAAAGAGCATGCCTTGCAGGGCAGAGGAGAGGCTGATATGCATCTCCAGCATTCAATATATTCACAGGTAAATAAGCACAACAATAAGAAATACCATTTTTTTCCATCGAACATGAAGTTCAGTGGTTATATTCTAAGCATATTGTACAGAAAAGTGAGGTGTTTCAAATAGCACTATTTGCTCCTTGGCAAATTTTTACTTTATTAGGGTTCAATTAACTGTCATTGTTATTTGCTGTAATAGATTTTAATAGTAAAGAAATGACAGACAGCTAAGCAGGTCAGAATTTATTAGCCTTTGTTCGTGCAAGCAGTGTAGGATGTAACAGCAAGTGCTATGAAATCAGAGGTTAGGTAATGTACAGTACACTAAAAAGTGTTTAACCCATGATATGTATGAGAAGCATGCACTTTCCAGGATTGAGCCCAAGTTATCTCTGTGGTGCATGCCTCAAAAGTGTGTGTCTGCATTTAAGGCTCAGGGTAAGCCCACATAAAACTGAGCAAAATTAGCCCCCTTCCCCTCATCTCTTCCAGGGGAGGATAAAAATGGGAATAAGGAAAAAGAAGAAATTACCCAAGAGTGAAAGTGAAGACTAACAAATTCACTGAATAACAGGAGAAAAACGGAGTTAAAAAAAGAGTATTAAGGGAAGAAGGGTGCAGAACTACATCCAAAACCTCATCTTGGGTGGCAATGGATTTTGTGGTGCATGTGGAGTCAGGCCCAGCTGTGCTGAGGTGCTCTCACAGCCAAAAGAGCTGGAAAAAGAGCCCCCCCACCATCTTCCTGTGTCCTTGTATGGAGTGTAGTAGGGAATAACAGCTGCCTTCTCACTCTTCAGGGGCCTAGGGTTACTACCTGCCCCCCCCACTCAGTGTGTTCTCCCTTAAACCACAACATTCCAGCCCTTATTTCATACCATTTCTTGCCACGCTCATTCATCAAGTTTGGCACTGTCTATATACAACAACCTCTGCAGTCCAGGTTGCAGGTCCTCGTTCATGCTGGCACTCTTTCAGAGGGGGTTGGTTCAGGTCGTGTTCCAGTGGGGTAGGAATGGGGAGGAATTGAAAGCAGTTCTTTTGGTGAGGCAGATGGTATAGACCTCATGAGGGTTCATGCCCTAGTGCTGTTGGTTCATCCTGGAGCTGCTGGATGCCACACTGCTATCTAGAAAGGAAAATTGTAATAACTTATCACTATTATATAGTACTTTATACTATGTGCCCTGAAATTCAGTTCCCTCAGCCAGAGTTAAATTCCTTTGTGGTACACAGTGGATTTCACCACCTTCTTGCATTACTCACCAAGTATGTCTAGGCCCTTGAGTAGAGACAACCCCAGGGAAGGGTTTGCCTCCACCTGAAGCAGGAGAGACCCACATAGTTTTCCCCAACAGATTCCTCTCTCAAATAACAGGGACTCCATCCCCTTCTACTGTATACAGCAGGTCCATCGGGGCAGGACTTGCTCAGTGGACAGATCCTCTGGTGTTAACCAACCAGGTGTCTTGTGCAAAATGTTTGTCCCAATTTCTGAAAGTCCCACCACCCATTGCTTTCAGGGTAGTTTCCATCAAGCCCTTGTAGTGTTCAGTTTTCCCAGAGGCTGGTGCATGGTAGGGGATATGACATACCCACTCAATACCAGCAACTTTGGCCCTGTTGCTTATAAGGGTGTTTCTGAAATGGGTCCCATTGTCTAATTCAGTCCTCTCTGGGGTACTGTGCTGCCACAAGATGTGCCTTTTAAAGCCAAGAATAACAGTAGAGGCCATGACATAAGGCACAAGCTACATGTCCAGCCAGCCAGTGCTTGCTTCCACCAGTGTCAGTACACAGCACTTACCCTCGCAAGTTTGAGGGAGTGCGATGTGATCCATCTGCCAGGCCCTTCCATACTTGTATTTCAGCCACCATTCCCCATACCACAAAGGTTTCATCCACTTGGCTTGCTTTATGGCAGCACATAGGTCACAATTGGGGATAACCTGTGCAATAGCACCCATAGCTAAATCCATACTTCAGGCACAAGCCCATTGGTATGTGTTGTGTCTTCCTTGGTGACCAGAAGCCTCATGGGCCCACCAAGCTAGAAGGAGTTCACTTCAGTGGCATTATAAAGTCAGTTTGTGATCACTTGCACTATGCCTGGGCAATTGAGGCTCCCTGTTTGAGTTTACTGGGTTATCAGGACAGTCCACTTATTCCACGTGGCATTGGTGGCGTGATGTGTTGATGCGACCTTCCCTTTAAACATCCCTCCCAAGACTGGTAGTTGGGGTGCCAGGAGGAGTGTTGCCTCTGAAGCAGATTGATCTCTTTCACGGGCAGCCAGTATTTCCTTTTATGTTGGTGTATAATTGGCATCTGAGCCTTTATATCCTTGACTCCAAAATCTGAGTGGACAACCTTGAGTCTCCCCGGGGTTTTTTTCCAGAGGCTCCAGGTAGGACCACTATCCCTGCCTGCTGTGTAGAGCACGTTCTTAATCTTGTCCTGTTTGGACAAGTCCCAGGCCCTGGCATGGACTCTCTCTTGATTTATTTGTTCAAAGGCCATTTGTTGTTCAGGGCCCCATTTAAAACTGTTCTTTTGGGCCACCTCATATTGGGGTTTCCCAATCTGACTGTATCCAGGAACATATCTCTAGAAACCTCATGACACCTAAGAAGGTTTGTGTCTGTCTTATTAGTGGGTTGCAACATGGTTTGCTATGTCAAAGCCAGCTTTCAACAAAATACCCATTATCCTCTTGCCTTTCTCAAGACTTCCTCTGCTGTATTACCCCCTACAATGGTGTCATCAATGTACTGCAGATGGTCCAGAGCTCTCCCCCTTCTCCAGTGCCTTCTGGATCAGTCCATAGCAGGTAGTTGGGCTGTGCTTTCACTCCTGGGGCAGTTGATTCCAGGTGTATTGGACACCCTTCCGGGTGAAAATAAACTGCAGCCTGCACTCTGATGCAAAAGGAACAGAGAATAACACGTTAGTGATGTCAATTGTGGTGTACTGTTTAGCTGTCTTGGACTCCCATTTCATATAGGAGCTGCAGCACATCCAGCACAGGAGCACTCAACATTGGAATAACCTCAGTCAGGCCACGATAGTCCTCAGTTCATCTCCATTCCCTGTATTGGGTGGTTGGAGTGTGAGTGAGTCTTGTTGATAACTTGACTCTCTAGTTGATGAATCAGTTTAAGTACGGGGAGCAAGGAGTCTCTCTTGGTCCAGTAGTGCTGACAAGGTGCTGTAAGAGAAACAGTTGGCATCTGCTGATCCTCCACCCTCATCGGGCCCCGTGTGGGTCATCTAAGAGGTTGGGTGAGGTAGACAGCCAGTTATTGCCTTTGGTCTCTACAGCTGTTACACCAAAAGCCCCCTTAAACCCTTTTGGGTCCTTGAAGTTCCCCTTCTGCCAAAAGCCAAGGATGCATGGAACATCCGGGCCAGTCACTATAGGGTGTGTATCCCAGTCCTTCCCAGTTAGCCTCATTTCGATCTCCAGTACAGTCAGTTCTTGAGACCTTCCTGTCACTCCAAAGATGGTGATGGACTCTGCCCCTCTATGATTTGATGGTATTAGGGTGCATTGTGCACCAGTGTCCACCAGGGCTCTGTACCTTTCTGCTTTTAATGTGCCAGGACATTGACTCTGCACAGTCCAGTAAACTCTGATTATCCCCTTCCTCTGCCTGACTGGTGGCAGAGCCCCTCTAATTCTGACCACAGTGCCTATGGTTGATGGAGTGTTTTGTATGGTGGGCAGGACCATCTCTCCTACTTGCATTTGGGTCAGAGAGCTATCTGCTCAGGCCAGAGACTGGAGCAGCCATCCACCTGGGAAAATTCTTTTTAGTAGCGTCACTTTGTAGATCGTGTACTCTTGCCTGCAGTGCAGAGGTGTGTTTGCCATGCCATTCATCCATGTCCTCACCAGCGTCACACAGCGAGTACCACAGAGATCCTTGTGTTGTGTCCTGACTGCCTGAAGCTGCTCTAGGAGGGCATCTGTTTCTAATGGCTGAACCACGGACCCATTCAGGAGAAGGATAGATAAAAAGGGGAATAAGGAAAAAGAAAAAAAATTCCTCACCCAAGATTGGAAGAGTGTAACAAATTTAGTGAATAACAGGATTAAAGCCAAAAAATGAATATTAAGGGAAGAAAACCTGATTGTGGGTGGCGATGGATTGCATGGTGCATGTGGAGTCAGGCCCAGCCCTGCTGAGATGCTGTTGCAGCTCCCAGAGCCCGGGAAAAAGAAGATCCCTCCTAGAATTCTAGTCTCCTCCTTATATGGAGTGTGGCAGGGAAGGGGAGGGAATAACAGCTACCCTCTGACCTGTCCTCCTCACTCAATGTCTTCACCCTTAAACCACAGCAGCATGGTTTATTGCTCTCTGTTTCATAATGTTAATTCTTGGTGTGCTTTGGACTGTTTCAACCTGTCTGCTGTGGTGTGGATTGGTGTGCATTAGTTTTTTTGATGATTACCCCACCTCTCAACCCCTCTTGTCCTGTAATATTATAGTCATAGGTCATTAATCAGTTGACAGAAAATCCTGAACTTGAGTAACTTTTAACATTATTTTAATCTAGGTGTTTTGTTTTTAATCTTATGTCAATATGGAAATAAAGCACAATCTTTACTAGAGTTAGGCAGTTTGAGTTGATGCGTAAACTCTAACTATAATAGTAAGAACTTATTTGGAGAAAGTTGGGGGGGATGTACATGCATGGATGTTGTCCTGGTTTGAGTGAGAACAGAACCCATTCTGTTCGGTGATTTTACTTTTCAGCTCAGTTCTTCTAACTAACTGCACTGTCTGAAGGTAGCAGCCTGTTCTCACAGACAGTGTCTGCTTCCAGCAGTGAGAACACCCCATGGTTAGAGTTACTACCAAGGGTTGGTGTGCAGACCAAGGCCACTGCTGGACCTTGTGTAACACACTGGGGGGTGCAGAAAGTGAAAGGCTGCACCTGCAGGGAGGAGTGGACAGGACAGGTGACCCCAAAGTGACCAACAGAGTATTCCAGCCCATAGACATCATATTCTGTATAAAGCTGAGGGATCACGAGGGGCAAACTCTCTTCTTCAATGGCTGGTGCCTGAGGAGGACTCCGTCCGTTCTGCCTTTGATCCCGATCCATGTGTCCCTGAAACCAGTACCAGAATCCACTTCTGAGTCCAGTTCCCATCTGCTGCTGAGTCCAGTCTGGGACTTCCCCAGTGCCTGTTCCACAGCATCAGTTGTGATGCTGATGCAATTGCCATCAGAGGGGGGTGTGTTTGATACTGGGTTTGTATATATTTGTATATATTTATTTTTATTATTATTATTTCATTAGAGCTGTTTTAGTTTTCTAGCCCATATGTCTTTCTCGCTTATTACCTTTCTATTCCCCTTTGCAAAGGGAGAAGAGTTGGTGGAGAGCAATCTGTTGTTCATATATTGAATGTCCCTGACCGTAAACCTTGACAGCAAGGTAGTAATATCCCATCAGAAGGATCTTTGCTTGATAGAAGTAAACCAGTAACACGTGGTCCAGCTGGAAAACCCCTTTCATGTCTACGAATATTATTTCAAAGTACATTTCTCCCTGAACATCAGTATTTGTCTTGCATGTTCATGAACAAAAAATGGTTGTTACCATGTTATCCTCTTGGTTGAAAAGAGGATGCTGATTGTCACTATGTGATAACATATCTGTACTGAAGTATGTTCAGTGAATCCTATAAGCTAAATACTAATATATCTCAGTCATCTGAGAATCATTTACCCTTCTGCTGCGCAAAGGCAGCTGGTATTTTCCCCTCTCCTTGTTTTCACTGAGGGATAAAGTTTACCACGGTTTCCAGATCTATTCAGCTCAGTTCCAGGATCAATAAGGCTTATTATTAGAGGATACAAGATCAATAGGGAGAGTTATTATTAGAAGTGTTATAGAAAAGGAAGCAGTGAGGTTCAAAAGGTAGAGCACAGAGGTGGTTGGGAAGAAGAGACAATGAGGGTGTTACTTACCCACTGATGTCATTATGACACTTACTGTCAAATGGCAGACTAAGGTGGAGACTGGGCTTTTATTGCTCTTACCAAAAGGTGAGGAAATAGGCTGGTAATTTTGTGTGTGGTCTTACTCAGCATTGTGTGTAGCTTGCAGGGAAGTTCCACATCTCTGGTGTCCCAAGAAAGGTATGCAGATGCTCTTCTTGGTCAGCATAGGTCCTCTGTAAGGAACAGCTTTCACCCGGATGGGTTTTTTCCTTTTTTCCTCATCAAGTCATTTTCCTTTTGAGCAAAGAGACTTCCCCCCCCCCCCCAGTGGCAAATTAGCCACTGATGGACAGACCTCCTCCTGGGCTCTTTATTTACGAGATTTGTGTCTGATGTGGTTCCATAACCAAGAAGCTCAGAGAAACGCAAGCAAAATGAATTTAGAGAAGGGAGAGGAAAGGAACTGAAACTTCTCGGGAAGGTGTCACAGTTTAGGGTCAGGGTGGCCCCTTAGACCTATAACAGACGCTCTCTGTTAACACCCCTCCCTCCCCCGAGGGGAAGAGAAAGGGAATAAGGGAGAGAGACTTAGCAATTAGAAAAGGAAACTAGAACAGCTTTAATGAAAATGAAAAAGGTGCTAGCCAGGAACTTCCTTGCTGAATCTTCTCTTCCCCGTGCCTCTCCTTCACTGCAGAAAGCACTCGCAGATACCACTTGCAAATAGTTTGTGCAAGAAGGTGTATGCCAAAAGGGCTCAAGTAGCGATTCTGAGGCACATTTATAAGTGACAAATATCCTGCCTTAGCTCGCTTTGGAGAGGTGCTAGACAGGAATTTTCTTTCTGATTCTTCTCTTCCCCGTGCCTCTCCTTCACTGCAGAAAGCACTCGCAGCTACCACCTTGCATTTTCACACTTATTCCTTGCACGCTCACTTTTTTGCACACTCACTCCTTGCACACTCACTTTTTGCACACTTATTCCCTGCACACTCGCTTTTTGCACACTCACTCCTTGCACACTTATTACTTGCACACTCACACCATGCACACTCACTCCTTGCACACTTATTACTTGCACACTTCTTTCTTGCACACTCACTTTTTGCACACTCACTTCTTACACACTTATTCTTTGCACACACACTTTTTGCACACTTATTCCTTGCACAATCACTCCTTGGAGGCCATTCCCTCCTGTTCTGTCACCAGTCACTTGTGAGAAGAGCCCAGTGCCTGCCTCTCTACAGCCTCCGGCCAGGGAGCTGTCAGAGCCAGAAGGTCTCCCCTCAGCCTCCTCTGCTCCAGACTCAACAGCCCCAGTCCCCTCGGCTGCTGCTCACAGGGCTTGTTCTCCAGACCCTCCCCCAGCTTCCTTGCCCTTCTCTGGACCTGCCCCAGCACCTCGATGTCTTTCTTGTGCTGAGGTGCCCAGAACTGAGCCCAGTACTCGAGGTGGGCAGCCTGGCACAGGCTCCCACACCCTCACAGGGAAAAAGTTTTTCCTTATGTGTCTGTGGAACCTCTTATGTTCCAGCTTGCACCCGTTGCCCCTTGGCCTGTCACTGGACAGAACAGAGCAGAGCCTGGCTCCAGCTCCAGACACTCACCCTGTATGTGTTTATAGACACGAATGAGGTCACCCCTCAGTCTCCTCCAAGCTCCAGAGCCCCGGCTCCCTCAGCCTTTCCTCAGCAGGGAGATGCTCCGCTCCCTTCAGCACCGTTGTGGCTGCGGCGGCGGGGGGCGGCGGCGGGGAGCGGCTGCGGGGCACGGCGCCAACGCGGCACCTGGGCCCCCCCGCGCCCGCGGCCAGGCGCGCCCCGAGGCCGCCTGGAGGCAGAGGGGCCCTCGGAGCCCCGCTGGGAGCGCGGCCGGCATGAGCCAGGTGCCGAGGAAGCTGCCGGAGGAGGAGGAAGGCGACGAGGAGGAGGAAGAGGAGGAGGAGATCGTAGGCTTGGCGGGCTATGCCGACGGGGCCGAGTCCTTCTCGGACGGGGACGCGGAGCCAAACTGCCCGTTGTAGAAGTTGATAAAGTTTTTTTACGGAAAACGCCTTATGAAAGCCAAACCCGAGGGGATCGTTCCCGGTTTGGCAAAGTTTTCTAACTGACGCCAACCGGTTCCAACGGACCCGGAACGCAGCAAGCTGTAACCCGGCCACTCGGTACCTCGGTCTCCTACACCAGGGGCAGCCGCAGAGCCCCGCCGAGCTGCGGCAGCGATCCACCGACCCTCCCGCCGAGCTTCTCCCGCCGCCCCGCTTCCCCCCGCCCCCCCCCCGAGATGCCATTTCTGACCGAAGGAGCTCGCCGGCGAGAATGAGATGCAGGTAAGCGAGACGGGGGATTCTGGAGCGGGGGCGACCGGGGCTGACGGTACCGGCGGGGCGGGGGAGATGGGGCAGGGCTCCGTGCCCCCGGGCTGGAGCCGCGTCGCTGCCCTCGGGCTGGACCCGCACCTGTGCTCGAGGCCGCCGAGCTGGGAACTTCGTGCGTGCACCGGAGAGGGCACGGCGGGCGTGTGTGTGCGGGCGCGTGCCGCGGCTGCCCACCGGTAACCCAAACCATTCTATGATTCTATTCTGAACGTGACAACTCCCTACTCAAAACTCCTCCAGGACTTCAAAGGGGTGTCCCGGGGGTGTCCAAGGGGTGTTCTAGGGGTGCTCTGGCATACTGAAGCCCATGTCAGCTGTGTCACCAAAGCCAATACTGGCCACATTTTGGCACACACTGGAATTGGCAGCAGCTAGGAGGCTCAGGAGGAACCCAAGTGTGAACATGGGGCCAAAGCTGAGTCCTTCCAGAAATCTCTATGTACATGTGATTGTATTTGAATCCTTAATATGGCACACATCCTGTTTCTAAAAAGAAATCTAGAAGCCCCCTTCAAAAGTTATATTTATAAATATGGAAAGGGTGAGTGTCAGGAGGATGGAGCCAGGCTCTTCTCAGTGACATTCAGTGACAGGACAAGGGGCAATGGCTACAAACCGGAACATAGTAGGTTCCATGTACACATAAGGTGAAACTTCTTCACAGTGAGGGTGACAGAACACCGGTACACGCTGCACAGGAAGGCTGTGGAGTCTCCTCTGGAGGTGTTAGGTCTCTGCAGAGGTGGGGACAAGGCCCCTCCCAGGTGCCAGTGGACACTGGGGGTCTCATTCTGGAACTGGTGGTGACACCCCTGTGCTGTCCCCCTCCAGTAGCATGAGGAGAGAGATGAGCATCCCTGGATGACCCCACCTGATCCCCTGGCTGCCCTGGGCTTTTTCCTTCTCTTCATCAGTAAACCCCTTCAGCAAAGCAACGTTCTGTTTGTCTGTGTCTGTGTCCATGTCCCCCCTCCTCTGCCGTCGCCCCACCGCCTGCTTCTTCCCTGTTCATATTTGCCCACAAGAACAAATAGTGTACTCCCTGGGCAGCCTACTCCAGTGTCTGACTCCTCTTTCTGTGAAAATCTTTTCTCTAATGTCCAGTGTAAACCTAGCCTGTTGCAGCTTGAATCCATTTCCTCTTGTTCTATCGCTAATTACTTGTGAGAAGAGACCAGCACCGACCTCTCTACAATGTCCTTTCAGGAAGTTGTAGCGAGTGATGAGGTGTCTCCTTAGCCTCCTCGTCCTCGAACTGAACAGTAGAAGTTCGTTGTAATCCCAGGATGCCATTGGCCTTCGTGGCCACAAGGGCGCATTGTTGGCTCATGGTCATTCTCTTGTCTACCAGGACCCCTAGGTCTTTTTCCCCAGAGCTGCTTTCCAACAGATCAGCCCCAAGCCTATACTAATACATGGGGCTGTTCTTCCCCAGATGCAGCACTTTACACTTGTTCTTGTTAAATTGCATTACATTTCTTCCTACCCAGCTCTCCAGCCTGTCCAGGTCACGCTGGATGGCAGCACAGCCTTCTGGAGTGTAAGCCACTCTTCTGGCCCTGAAGGGCAGTGGGGGCCAGTTAACTTCTGCAGAATGAAACTGGGCAAACTCTTTGATTTTGTTCATACTGTGAGGATTCTGCCCTGCTGATAGATCACATCCTCTAGTGGCACAGCTGGACACCTACCGGTGCATGAGCAGGGATGGGTTACACCCAGCAGCTACGCTGGTATTACCCTCAACCCTCCATCCTGGCTTTGGCCAAGAGATAGCTCAGCTGCTGACTTGCTGCAGGTTGCTGCTTGGCCCGCTACCCAAAATGTGCTCTAAAAATACGCCTTTTCACTTTGGCCAGTTGCACCTTTCACCATAATACAGTCGTCACTTAGAGGCATCAAAGCTTGATTTAATACCGAGTATGTCGCCCTTGTGTCCACTAAAAACTCTACCCTCTTTTGTTCTTTCCCTAGCTGCAATATAACCAGTGGATCCGCTAGGGTAGATCCCCCAGGTCCCTGTCAATTATTTACATACGCCACTAAATGCCCCTTCTGATTGCCTTGCCCTTTCCCCCTATTTCTCCACTTTTCTGGGCATTCATTCAGTGCCACATATAGCCTTTCTTTACACACATCCAGGGATGGTGACTCCACCACTTCCCTGGGCAGTCCATTCCTTTGTCTGATCACCCTCTCTGTCAGGAAGTGCTTCCTGATATCCAACCGAAACCTCCCCTGGTGCAGCTTCAGGACACGCCCTCTCATCCTGTCACTAGTTGCCTGGGAGAAGAGCCTGATCCCCACCTGACTACAACCTCCCTTCAGGTAGTTGTAGAGAGCAACCAGGTCCCCCCTGAGTCTCCCCTTCTCCAGCCTAATCCCAGCGATGCCACCACCATGGCACCCTCCCAGCTCCATCCCAGGGATGCCACCACTACGGCACCCTCCCAGCTCCATCCCAGTGATGCCACCACCACGGCACCCTCCCTGCCGCTTCCCATCTGTGCCACCACAGTGTCCCCTCCCCAGTCCTGTGAAGTTCTGCCACCACCATGTCACCCTCTCTTGCCTCATCCCAGCAGTGACATCAATGCCACAGTGGTGACACCATGTCCCCTCCCACCATGTCCCCCCTATCCCGTCTCAGGAGTGCCGCCATGGGAGAGGGGGATTCACCCGCTTGCAGCATCTGTCCCTGTCCCCACCAAGTGCACAGAATCATAGAATCAGAACTGTCAGGTTTGGAAGGGACCTTAAAGATCATCTCGTTCCAACCCCTCTGCCATGGGCAGGGACATCTCCTACTAGAGCAGGTTGCTCAGAGCCCCATCCAGCCTGGACTGCTGGGCACATGGGCACCAGCTGAGCGTGAAGGAAGGACATACGGGAGCACGTGAACCCCGGGATGGTGTGGTGCTGGTGTGAGCAATAAAAACCCCTGTGGCTGTGGGGATTGGGAAACGGTGCTGGTGTTGGCTCGGGTGCCCCTGCACGGTGCAGCAGGGTGAGGACAGCCCTGCACTTCCCAGGGGATTTGCACCAAGAAATCCCCAGCCAGCCCCTCCCTGTGTCTCAAGGTCACCTTGCTGGGGACCCACGAGAAAACTGGGTGGCTCAAGGGGCTGTGGAAAACAAACCTTTCCCATTCGTTGCAGATGTTCTGCAGAGGGGCACTTGGCAGCTCTGCTAGTGGGGGGGGAGGGGACGCCTGAGTTCCGGTTAAACGCACTGCGAGAGCGAGGGGGGGGGGATAAAAAACAAGAAAAAACAAAGCATCCAATTCCACATTTAGCAAGGAAGCTGCAGCTGCAGGAAGATGCAGATGGGCATTTCTGGAGCAAAACACGCTCACTCCTGCCCCAGGGGCATATCTGCCGTGCACCCAACCAAGCACCCCAACTCGCTCCCCACCCAACCAAGCACCCCAACTCGCTCCCCACCTAACCAAGCACCCTAACTCGCGCCCCACCCAACCAAGGAAAGACGTTCACCATAATACAAAAACTTCAGGGTTAAGGGTTAGATGCAAAGAGGGGAGAGGAGAGGGGAAGTTATATAAGGAACATTTCCTTTGTGCCAGGTGGTAGGTAGGAAGGTTGTGAGCTTCACTGGTCTGAATGTCACCTAAGTCTGTCCTCCTGCACTCCCACTGCCACCAACTCCTTCAGAAGTAAAGGATCAAAAGTAAATAGCATCCTTTTCTGCTGATCACACCACCAAGCACATGCAGTTCGGAGAGGCAAGGGTTTATGGCTGGGACACACTGATTTCCACAGGGCAACTGGGACACACTGGTTTCCCTGGGGCCAGCTGGGACACACTGGTTTCCAGGAGGCAGCTGGGACACACTGGTTTCCCTGGGGCCAACTGGGACACACTGGTTTCCCTTGGGCCAGCTGGGACACACTGGTTTCCACAGGGCAACTGGGACATACTGGTTTCCAGGGCCAGCTGGGACACACTGATTTCCACAGGGCAACTGGGACACACTGGTTTCCCTGGGGCCAGCTGGGACACACTGGTTTCCAGGGGTGGGGGGGGTGGGCGGGGCCTTGTTAACCTAATTGGGAGGAGGTGCTTAATTAGGGCGCTGGGAGGGGGGGGGGGTTCGTTAGCGCTTCCCTCGTTAACTCGCCCCCTTCCTGCCCCCCCCCTAGGTTGCCATTCTCCGCTCCGAACTGGCCCGATTGGCCCAAGCCCTGGAAGCCCTGGAAGGTTTGGACCCCCCCCCAAAATCAAAGCCCTGGGGGGGGTCCCAAGGATTCGGGGGGGTCCCCGAAACTCAATAAACCCCCCCTTTCCCTACTCTTTCAGTAAAGAAATTCTTCCTAATATCTAATCTGAACTTCCCCTGGCACAACTTGTGGCCATTTCTTCTTGTCCTGTCATTAATTACTAGGGAGAAGAGGACAACATCGGCCTCACTATTGCTGATACAGGCGAGGATGCCGTTGGCCTTCTTGGCCGCCCGGTCACACTGCTGGCTCATGTACTGCTGCCTGACACCCCCAGGCCCTTTTCTTTCCAGCCACCCCTCCTCAAGCCTGTAGGGCTGCCTGGGCTTTTTGAGACCCAAGGCTCGGCGTGCCAGGAGGTGTAGTGCCACGGCACGGGGCTTCCTGTGCGCCATGTTGGTGTCCCTCGGCATGCCGGGAGCTGTAGTGCCACGGCACGGGGCTTCCTGGGCGCCATGTTGGTGGCCCTCGGTATGCTGGGAGATGTAGTCGCGGGGCACGGGGCTTCCTGGGCGCCATGTTGGTGGCCCTCGGCATGCTGGGAGCTGTAATCCCAGGTCACGGGGCTTCCTGGGCGCCATGTTGCTGGCCCTCGGTATGCTGGGAGATGTAGTCCCGAACTTGTGAAACTTCAGACCTTCTAGAACACAGAGGCAGCTGTAAAAACAAGTGGGAAAGACTGTAGGGAAAGATAACAAAACATGATTGCTGCTTTGGCCCCTAAGGACTCAAAATGACTTGTTCTGTTTGGTTTTGTCTGCAAGAATAGCTGCCTGACTTGTAGAACAGCAGAAGGTGGTTTCTGTGCCCACTTTGTGCTTGTTTGCAATTGCCCAAGTGATAAGCTGTCTCCAGTGAGGGGTCTTGGGCATCCTTCACTGCAGCAGGCAGCTCGGGGGCGCCGTGGGCGGATGCCCCAAGGGCCGGGCCGTGCCGTGCCGTGCCGTGCCACGCCGTAGCGGCGGGCGGGGATGCTGCTGCCGCTGCCGCCGGCTCCCCCGCCCGCCCCGCGCCACCGCGGCAGCCGCGCCAGACGCAGCACAGCTCGGAGCGCGCACGGAGCCTCCCGCAGCCGCCTCGGCCCGGGCAGCGCCGAGCCCCGCCATGGCCCGGAACCGCCGGGAGAGGAGCAGCTGGGGTAGGCGGCGGCGAGAGGAGGGCTTTGTGTGGGGATCAGCTTGTCCTCTGGTGCAACTGCTACGCATTCAGATCCCTGCTTCCCAAAAAGGGCCAGACATCACCTGCCAGTGAGAAGTAAATCAATATTGGGTTCCTTTCATTTCTGTGTGCAGCATTGCTTTGCTTCTTCGTTAAACTGCTTTTATCTGAGCCCACGAGTTTCATCTTATTTTTGGTCCCCCTGGTCCAGCTGAGAGGAGGGCAGGGAGTGATAGAGCATCTTGGTGGGCACCTGGCGTCCAGCCAAGGTCAAAGCACCACGCTAGAAGTTCTCTCATTGGGCGCTGCCAGCTCCTCACTGGCTGCGTGAAACCGTGGAGTGCAACTAGATGGGGAGTGCAGCCCTATTAGTGAATCCAGAGATGGGAGAGTTCAGATACACTGAATGCGACCGGACTAATAGTGCCAAATTGGACAACACTCAGAATGTAAGCCCAGCTGTCCCCAGCCCCTCTGATATCTGAGGAAAAGCTGGAATGCAAGGGGGTTTATTTTCTCCCAAATTACCCCTTTACGCGACGGGGGTTGGGTTCAATACTAGCTCCCGGCATACCAACGGACACCAACATGGTGCACAGGAATCCCCGTACCCCGGCCTAGAGCTCCCGGCATGCCGAGGGACAACAACATGGCGCCCAGGAAGCCCTGTGCCCCGGGACTATAGCTGCCGGCAAGCCGTGTGCATAAAAATTTCTCACAGGAAGCCCCGTGCCCCGGGAATACAGCTCCCGGCATTCCGAGGGCACAAACATGTCGCACAGGAAGCCCCGTGCCCCGGGACTACAGCTCCCGGCATGCCGAGGGCACAAACATGAAAAAGCAGTGGGTTAGACTTAGCCAAGGCCAGCCAAAGTAGGTGAGCAAAGCAAAACAGCTGAGATCAGAAAAGAAGAGAGAGAATTGTTATGGTACAGCTCCTCTGATTCCAGATATTTATCCAATGAATTTGTTTAGAAGAATCTTTTCTTTTCCTTTTCACACCCAAGAGTGATCTATTTATTTTGGTTCTACTTTTCTGCTCAAAATCTGTAACTAAATTTTAAAGGCATTGCCTAAAACCACCACAGCCATGGAGAGGTGGAGAACCAGAGGCTCCAGCTCTCCCTCCTTCTCTATTTTGCAATTTTGATTCTTTTACTAAAAAAACCTCCAAAATTAGGGCAGTACAAGATGAAGAACTATACCACCCTATTCAGAAAGTCTTTGCCCAAAGCCCAGCAAGACATAGACTTGAGGTAGTGTGGGTTGCGCCAGACTGATGGAAAAGCTGTGGTGCTGAGGCACATGGGTCAGTGGTGCCCTGGCAGTGCTGGGGGAATGATTGGACTCCATGATCTTCAAGGTCTTTTAAAACCTAAGCTATTTGAGTGTATTTCGCAGTTCAGTGCAATCCTGTTCGATCATGTATTTGATGACAAACAAGAAGCCAGAGCTTGTGGCTGCCATGGCTGCAGTAGTAGCACTGTGCATCTTGCCATGTATGCTGAGGTCTAAAAATAGACGCTTTGCAAAATGGAGTTGGAGGGGAGGGGAGTGATACTGTAGTCTTCCCCACCCTTGCCTCCAAGGGAGAGCTGCTGAAGGGAAACACTGAAGAACGCACTGATGAACATTTATTCTAGAGTCACTTTAGCTCACCGGACCTTGTGGATCTTTGGCCAAGCCAAGTGGAAACCTGAAACATTGAACTATGGATTTGTTATGGCTTTTTATAATCAGAATTATTAAGAAGGAGAAAGAAAAGGATATACCCAGAGTAACATGAGAGAACCTACATTTTTGTAACCTGTTACCTTTTTTCTCACTTCCCTTCTTTATCCCTTAGATGTCTGAGTTACAGCAAGTATTTCTTTTGTTCTGCATCACTGACAGGGGAGTTGGACTTGAAGATCTCCAGAGGCCAACCCCTAACATTTTTTATTCCTCTTTCTAGATTTCATAATTAAAAGGTATCTCTTTTGTCCTCCTTACCATTTTTTCCATCCCTTTCTTAAACCAAATGCAGTGCAAATGTAGCTAAACAGTCTGCATTTTTTCTCACAGGGATTATTTCCCAGGTCTGACTCCTGTTTGCCTTCACATATCTGCATATTTTTTGCAATGGAACACTGGTTTTATTCATTGATCATGATTCGATCATGATTCGTTAGGTCACACCTTGAGTCCTGTGTCCAGTCCTGGGTCCCTCACAAGAGTGATCAGCAATGGCTCCAAGGTAGGACAGGGAGGCTGTTGCTTAGCAATTGAGGAATTGCAGCAGCTATGTCCCTAACTTGCTAATTTTGGATTAAAAGGTGCAGGAGGGCTCATTCATGTGGCCCCAGTGTGATTGCTTGGCCTTGAACGGAAAGTGAGCAAGAGGCTGGGACAGAGTCTCTCTAACCTGCCTTCTCCCAGCAACTGGTTTCCCATTCTGGGAAGGGCAAACAGTGACAGGTCTGGAGGAAAAACGCAGCGGTGTCTTGTAGGATAAGTAATGAGTAGTGGATGAATCTTCTTCTTTTATAGCACTTTAATGAATGCTATGGAATTCTATAGCATTTTAATTACTAGCCTGATGCAAATGATAACCTGATTTAAATAACATTAACACTTTCCCTGCAGGTAGGGAAACTGAGGCACAGGGTAAATCAGTGTCTGGATGGGAAGTCCTGATCTCAATTCAGCAAAACTTTTGCTAAGCTGAAACAGAAGCCAAAGAAGCCTTCATATTTCAACTAACACAGCATCCAGGAGATTAAACTCCTCATTTACACTGAGTGGGATCTCTGCTTCCAAGAGTAGGTCAGTTTTCACACATTACACTTACTAAATGGCAGGGTTTCCTCAGTTAAACCATCAGTTTTGACTGGTTTTGTTACACCTCAATGCAGTCTTGTGCAGCTCTGGAGCTTGAACACAAGTGTGGCTCCAAAACCTTCAAGATACTCCAAGCACCTTTCATGTATGTCCTACCAGATGGTCTTGTGTGAGTGTCCTAAGGCCATATTCTACTTCAGTGTGAACAGGTTCTGGTATACAAACGAGGGCTGGAGCAGCCATGCTGTGAAAGCCTGCGCCGGTCGGATTCGGGCCGAGCATCATCTTCAGACACCTTGGCAAGAGGCTCCTCGGAAGCCAAGCGACGGGTTTGCAGAGTCACGCGGCACAAAGGCCGCGAGGGGAAGGGTCTGTGAAAGCGGCGGTAGCGGCGTCACCGGTCCCTGCAGCCCGGTTCCGCTGGACCTCGGATGGTTGTGGTGGGGCTTTCTGGGCGTGAGCATGCTCTCCGTGGCTGGCTGTGCAGCGCTTCCCTCCATGTAGGCTGCAGGTAGCATCCTGTTTCAACCTTCAGCAATGCAAATAAGCTGATGTTGGCAGTATATCATGAACTGCTCGCCAGTCATTTCCTTGATGACTTGCTAATTTTCCTCTCCATATCCTCCACATGACACACTGCTTGTGCAGAGCAGTGCAACTGAGAATGCAGCACGTGTAGATAGCCCCATGATTTTGTTTTCATGCCAGCCCTTGTTTCTCTGTTTTCCCCTTAAGGAATCTGCTTCTAAGTTTTAATTTAGTTTCTGAGATGTTCTTCGGGAGTTTGAGATGGTTCTGAGGGGGGTTGAGAAGCTCTTCGTTGAGTTGAGATGGTGCTCGTGGGGTTGAGAAGTTCTTCAAGGGGTTGAGATGTTCTTCAGGAGGTTGAGGTGGTCCTCAAGGGGTTGAGATGTTCTTCAGGAGGTTGAGATGGTCCTCAAGGGGTTGAGATGTTCCTCAGGAGGTTGAGGTGGTCCTCAAGGGGTTGAGATGTTCTTCAGGAGGTTGAGGTGGTCTTCAAGGGGTTGAGATGTTCTTCAGAATCCCACCAGAATCCACCCAAATCCCACCAGAATCCAACATATTCCACCAAAATCCAACCAAATCCAATCAAATCCCACCAAAATCCCCCCAAATCCCCCCAAAATCCCACCAAATCCCACCAAAACCCCACCAGAATCCAACCAAATCCACCCAAATCCAACCAAATTCCACTAAAATCCACCCAAATCCCACTGGAATCCCACCAGAATCCACCCAAATCCCACCAGAATCCAACATATTCCACCAAAATCCAACCAAATCCAATCAAATCCAGCAGGAAGGGGGAATTTTGGGGGCAGAAATGGAATAATCGAGGTGTTCACGTGACTTGTTTTCCACCACGTGAGCAGAAGGAGATGACTTTCAGCTCGGGCACCTGCATTGGAGGGGCTCTTGGACTAAAATCCGTGGTTCCAGTGGCTCCCGGCTCGCAAGGGGTTGGTTTGTGCCCGGCCCAGGACGTGAGCGGAGCCGGAGTCGGCGGGTGCCCGCTGGGCTGCGGTCTCGGGGGGAGCATTGGGTTCACCAGAGGGGGGAGTGGGGCAGCAGCAGTGTGCCTATGGCAAACACACATGTTCAGACTCATGCCTTAAGCTCCAGTGGAAGTGGCAAGTTTGATCTTACTTTCAGGTGCTCTGTCCAGGGTGTACCAACACTTGAAGCGCCCAGAATGCTGAGCCTGGATCTCCTCCAGCTCGGAATGTAGCAGGATATCCTTCTCAGTCTGCAGGGTAAGGAAAACAATGATTAGGCTCTGAGTTTGAGTGCAGACCTCAGATGACCACAGAGCTACTCTACAGGCCTGGGAGATAGAACAGGTTAATGTGCAGCTGTGTTGGGACCCTGCAGGCTGTAAGAGTCAAGTCAAGAGTATTTGAGAAGCAGGGGCTTCCCTTTGTGGTGAGAGCTTTCACCAGCAAAGGGTGTTTGGGGGCAGCTGTGCCTCTCTGGAGACTGGCAGCATGGACCTCCTGGAGAGTTCATTAGTGAACATTCATCAAGCACCCTGGAATGAATGCAGACAGATGAACTCCAGTGTCACTGTCACAGACACCCTGCAGAGCAAAGGCTGTCACTGCCCAAGGATGCAGCCTGCACCTCTTCATACTTTAGTTTCTCCTGTGGGCAACAGAGATAACAGCAACATTACTTTCCTCTCAACACTGTTGTAAGGGTTACATGACTCAACAGATATCAAGCACTTATGAGAGTAGCAGTCACATGGTAAGTACCAAATAAATAATTAGCTAATGCTATTGTTAATATTTTTCTTTAAATTTACCCACAACTTTTTATTTTTATTCTATGGAAATTTATTTCATGAGCAAATTTTTGTTTCACTATTAAGTAATAATATCTGAAATCATGGGTCCATTTTGGTGTCCCTCGGCATGCCGGGAGCTGTAGTCGTGGGGCACGGGGCTTCCTGTGCTCAATGTTGGTGTCCCTCGGAATGCCGGGAGCTGTATTCCCGCGGCACGGGGCTTCCTGTGCTCCATGTTGGTGGCCCTCGGCATGCCGGGAGCTGTAGACCCGAGGCACGGGCCTTCCTGGGTGCCACGTTGGTAGCCCTCGGCATTCCTGGAGCTGTAGTCCCGGGACACGGGGCTTCCTGTGCGCCATGTTGGTGGCCCTCGGAATGCCGGAACAAGAAAACTGCATACATTTTTCTGAGGAAAAAAAACCCCAAAAATGTACTATTTTATATTGAAAATGCTGAAGCCTAATGCTTCTCAGTTGAAAATAGTTTTGATAATTACTTCTGTGGCCTTAAAATACCAGGACTCTCCTTAGACTGTGCCAGACATGAACCATAGTGTGATGAGGTGAAAGTTTAAGAAACACTTCCAAAAAAACCTAGTCTGGGGTTGTGTTGTTGTTGTTGTTGAAGTTTTTCATGTTTTTGTTCTGACTCACCAAAAATAAATCCAAGGCCATTTTATAGTCATGTATATGTTTTAACAATTTCTGTAATAATCTATCAGAACTGATAAGGTGTTAGATAGGTTTTAAAAAGGAGCCATTTTAGCAAATATATGACAATGTTTGAATGAAAAATTATTAGATAAAGATAGCAGCAAATCATTCTAACAATTTTACCAACCTGGAAAACTTAGCTGATAGTATTTCTAAATGCATGGGGATCTAGGTATCAAAAACAAGCCTACACTACAGATAGTTAAACTGTTGAGTAAATGTGAGGCATTCCTACCATGCTTCTGTGATGGCCACTATGTCCTAGTTTTCCTGTTTCATCAAGGCTTCAAGCTCATCCTGTTTGTTGCTCATACTCTGTGCATTGGTATAGATGCACTTCAGATGAGCTAATGATCCCAGAACCTTTTTGTGAATGTGGGTCCCATTTCCTACCAGACACTTCTCAGATACCTCCCTGACTTCTAAAACATCAACAACTGACCTTACCTCTTCATTTCTCATTACATGCCTATCCCTTGTCTCCACTGAGAGGTGGCCATTTCGAGGCCATTTTGGGCCACTTTGTGGCTGTTTTGGGCCATTTTGAGGCCGTTTCTGGCCATTTCGAGGCTGTTTTGGGCCATTTCGAGGCCATTTTTGGCCATTCTGGGGCCATTTTGGGCCATTTTGAGGCCATTTGGGGCCATTCTGATGCCGTTTTGGGCCATTTCAAGGCCATTTTGGGCCCATTTTGAGGGTGTTTTGGGCCATTCTGAGGCCGTTTGGGGCCATTTCGAGGCCATTTTGGGTCATTTTCGGCCATTTCAAGGGCGCCGGCCGAGCGCGGAGAGCGGCTCCTTCCATCCGCCTCCAGCCCGGCGCGCAAAGGGCGCCCCGCCGCCCACCCTTGCCGGCCGCGGGGAAGCACTTGGCACCGCGCGGGGCGCGGCCGCGGTCCCGCACCTCCCTCAGAGGAACAGCCGCCCGGCGGCTGACCCCGCCCCCACCCCGGCTGCCGCCCCCCTCCCGCCCCCGCCGCGCACCCCCGCTGGGGCGCCGAGCCGGCAGGTGGGCGCTGCCGCTGCCGTCCCGAGCCGCCGCCGGCCCCCCCGCCCCTTACCCTGGAGTCCTTGCAGTACATCTCGTACTGCTGGATCATCTGCCTGGAGGCCAAGCTGCCGTGGTAGACGATGCCGTTCATCTCCGTCCAGGTGGAGACCTCCCGCTCCCAGTTGGTGATGGTGGAGAGGGGAGCGATGACCAGGAAGGGACCTCGGATGCCGACGTTGTAGACCTCTTGCAGGAAGGCGATGGATTGGATGGTCTTCCCCAAGCCCATCTCGTCGGCCAAGATGCAGTTTTGCCTGAGCGGAGAGGGGGGAGTTTGAATGAATGGGGGGTTGGGTGGAACCCCTAGATCTCGTTTTTTATTCCTGTTTTGGGGGAGAGAGAAGCTGCCTTTGTGATGGGGAGAGGTCGTCCCTACTGTGTCGCCTGCTTTCTCCTTTTATCCCTGCTGTCTCCTGAGGATCCTGCTGGGCACCGGGATCAGCTGCCCAGGGGGGTTTGTAAAGAGAGCTTCTCGTCGGCCATCACCACGTGAGGCCTGAGCTGGCTCCGGAGTGGCCCTGCAGGCGCGGGGAGATCATCGCGCCAAATTTGTCTATTTTTGGCCTGTAGTGGGGCCATCCTGGTCCTAGGCCTGTACTGGGGCCTACTGTTTCCATTTTGGTCCAAGGGCCATACTGGGGCCATACTGGTTCCAATCTGGTCCCAGGGCCATACTGGTTCCATACTGGGGTGCAGGGGTTAGAGAAGGGTCCCAAGGGTTGGATTTGGGGCAGATTTGGGGCAAATTTGTCTATTTTTGGCCTGTAGTGGGGCCATCCTGGTCCTAGGCCTGTACTGGGGCCTACTGTTTCCATTTTGACGTCGGTCGGGCTCGAGAGGCTCGGGGCCGCGGGGCAAATCGCGGGGTAGGAGCGGTCGGCTGCGATTTCACACGGTGAGGTGGCAGGGAGGAAGAGGAAGAGGAAGAAGGGAGGAGATGGTGGCTGAAGAGGGAGGAAGGGATGAGTTGGTGGAGGAAGGGGTGGACAGGAGGAGCTGGTGGCCCTTGGGATGCTTTTTCAAGGAATGAGGGATGGCCAAACCGGCCCGGGAGAGCCCAGAATCCCCTGGTGGTGGTTGGAAGGGACCTCTGGCCTGGAGCACCCTCCATCCAGTGCAGAAGCTTTAATCAAACCTCTGGCTCACTGTGGAAGACTCTTCAGTAGGAAACCTGCTGCTGGCACCTGTAGAATCACTCATGTTTACTTGGTTGATTGTTTAAAATGACAAAAATTAAGCTTTTTTTTTAGTCCCTGCTTGTCATTAAACTGTTTCTGGCTTCTTTGCAGGGGGTGATGCTCAGGCCAGGTCTGTGCCTGACCAGCCACTCTGCAGGAGGGAGGGGATCCCACTGCCCAGACCTCAGCCAGGACCATGGTGGTGGGGTCATGGTGGTGAGACAATCGTGGTGGGACTGTGGTGGTGGGACAACGGTGGTGGGACAATGGTGGTGGGACTGTGGTGAGACCACGGTGGTGGGTCCGTGGTGGTGGGACAATGGTGGTGGGACTGTGGTGGTGGGACAGTGGTGGGACAACGGTGAGACCACAGTGATGGGCCTGTGGTGGTGGGACAGTGGTGGGCCTGTGATGGTGGGACAGTGGTGGGCCTGTGGTGGTGGGACAGGGGTGGGACAACAGTGGTATGCAGGAAAATTTCCACTAATTACATCCTCTGTTTTGAATCTACAGCCACTGGAATTCTGGCATAAATTGTTATTTTTCAGAAAAAGAACAATAAGAAAACTAATTCTTATGCAAGCAACACTACTGAGTACTCTAACTGGATAATTAAGAGATTGGTTTTTTGGGGTATTTTTTTTTAGGTCTTCTAGTCAGGCAGAGGCTGAGTCAAAAAATTCAAGGATAAAGGCAAGAAAGAACCTTTGGAAGGAATAAACCCTTACAATGATACAAGCTGCATCCGGTCCCCCGCGCCTCTCTAGGTCACATTAAACATCACCCCCTTCACACCGCTGCTGGTGATGAGAGGGCATTTGCGGAGGGATAGGAAGGGAAAACTCTGGAGTTAACCTTCCTGGGCCATCACCTGCCTTCCAGGATACTTCCTGCATCCCCAGTTTGGGAATCTTGTGCTTGTCCTTGTTATGCATACAAATATATATATACAGAGGTCTGTGTGCATATATATCCATGTGTCTATATCTGTGTATGCATTTCCTATCTATGGAATACAAGGCTCAAGAAAAAATTTCAACCCCTTCTCAGTATTTCACATCATTACAGAAAGCATTTCTTCTTTATTATTTTCTGATAAGTTTCTTTTATAGATACAGAGGTTGTCTGAGTACCAGTTACAGTGATAGTCTTTGGAGTGTTGTCATTTGTTTTCATTTGTTGTTTGAAAAAGATTTTGTCTGATAGTGGCTCTAAGGAAGTGGTTGTCCTTCTAGATGTTGATTCTGTGCTCCTTGTTGGTTGAAGATAAGGAGAAGATTCTCAGACATTTTCCTTACACCTGAAGTGTGAAGCCTTGCTTCTTCTGACCAAAGTGTTAGAAAAACAAAAGGAGATTGGCAACTTATAAATTAATGTGAAATCCAATTAAAAAAAAAAATAAAAAACTGTTGCTTCTCCAACAAGTCTTAGACTAATAAATTTCTGCTTTCCATTCTCCATAATATTCTACTCCCAAGTGAAAAGTAGAAAAGAACAAGGAACACCACCACACAAACCTGTCTAAAGAAACATTGCTTACCATGCCTTAAAGACCTGTATGTTCAAAGCCTTCTTGGATCTAAGGAGGGTTTGGAGGAAGCTCCTTGGATCTAAGGAGGGTTTGGAGGAGTCTTCTTGGATCTAAGGAGAGTTTGGAGGAGCCTTTTTGGATCTAAGGAGGGTTTGGAGGAAGCTTCTTGGATCTACGAAGGGTTTGGAGGAGCCTTTTTGGATCTAAGGAGGGTTTGGAGGAGTCTTCTTGGCTCTAAGGAGGGTTTGGAGGAAGCTTCTTGGATCTAAGGAGGGTTTGGAGGAGGCTTCTTGGATCTAAGGGGGGTTTGAAAATTTCCCCAAATTTTCCCAATTTCCTCAAAATTCCCCCAAATCGCCCCAAATCGCCCCAAATCGCCCCCGATTCAGCGCTCACCTGCGGTGGGTGTGGGCGAGCGAGGGCTGCAGGGGGTGTGGCCTCCCCTGGGCCTCCGCCCTCTGAAGCTCCGCCTCCAGGTAGGCCCCGCGCACCAACTTCAGCCCCAGGCTCCACCCCCCGGCACGCCCCGCCCCCGCCTCCCGCTCCAGCCGCTGCCGCGCCTCCTGCCAACCCCCCGAATTTCCCCAATCAAAGCCTGGAAAATGGTTTTAAAAAGAATATATATACTAACAAATTCTAAAGCAAGTTATTTGACCACATTTTCAGGTCTGTTCCTGAATGAAAAACAGACTACAGAGTAGGGAAAACACGGCTAGACGCTACTGCAGAGTATGAGTCGATCAAATTATTAGTCCCCCACCCTGACCAATCACAGACCAGGTCACAAGCTTTATTCAAGTTCTATCCAGGACACAGCTTATCCCCGCAGGGCCCCTCTATGCCCACTGCTCCTCCAGGCAGGGGTTGTGGGGTGGTTTTGTCTCCTTTTTTGTCATTGTGGGGGGTTCTGAGGTGGCTTTGTCCCGTTTTGGGTGGGTTTGGGGTGTCCTGAGATGGGTTTGTCCCATTTTGGGGTGTTCTGAGGTGGCTTTGTCCCGTTTTGGGGGGTTCTGAGGTGATTTTACCCCAGTTTGGCCTCCTCTGCACTGGTTTCGTCCCAAATCCCTCATTTTTGGGCCACCTCCAACTGGTTTCCCCCCATTTTTCCCTCTCCTCAACTGGTTTTCTCGTACCGCCCCACGTGGTCGGCACAGCTCCGCCGCCGCCATTGGCCGGAGGGGGTGGCCGTCAACCGGCCGCAGCGCTTCAATTGGCCACGCCGCTCGAGACTCTCGCAGGATTGGCGGAAGGTCGCACGTCTCTTCCCGCCCCTGCTGACGTCATATGAGCCCATTCATAAAATGCTCAGGCTCCGCCTCGCAGTTGAATGGGTCCCTCGGCAACCCTCCCCCCCCCCACCCCCGCGGCCCCGGGGGCCCCCACGCGCTGCGGTCGGCCGGGGCGGGGGGGAACAAGATTTAATGTGCAAGAAAAAGAAGAAAATCATTAAAAAAAAATCCAACCCAAACATTATATGGTATACAACACACAACTATGGTTTAGATTATCTAGATTAGGCTGGTAAACTTCCGTCAACTCAGTTTGCTTTGCAAGAAGGACTGCTTTACATATAACATCGAGTTTTAAGTTCACATCCAGTGCTAACCAACAAAAACCTCCAAGGAACTTCCCAAGTGTTAGAATCAACAGCAGGTATCCTCTTCAGGGAGCATACTTTGGTTTCTAGCAGAAAACTGATTTTTGCAGTGTCCAGCTTTAGTGAAATTCTCCCTGTAGTTAATTTCTCCTGTCTTCAGTTCAATAATTTCTCTCCTGTCTTTGTGTTTTACATCAAATCTTGCAAACTTCATGCTCAGGAAGAGACTTTTTCTGCATTTACTCCATTTTTATTTCTTTTTTGGAAGCATTTGCTGCTCTGGGTCTGAAAGGAGAGGGTTCAGTGCTTATTTTCTTCAAGGGCAGGAAACACCCCTGTGTGTTTTGTGCCAGAGCTGCTGGGTTGGGTTAGAGGTATCACCGCTATTGATCAGCGCTGGGTTAGAGGTATCGCTGCCATTGATCAGCTTTGGGTTAGAGGGATCAATGCTGTTGATCAGCCTTGGGTTGTAGGTATCACTGCTATTGATCGGTGTTGGGTTGGAGGGATCACTGCTATTGATCAGCCTTGGGTTGGAGGGATCATTGCCATTGATCAGTGTTGGGTTAGAGGTATCACCGCTATTGATCAGCGCTGGGTTAGAGGTATCGCTGCCATTGATCAGCTTTGGGTTAGAGACGTAACTGGAAAAGTCTCTCCCAGAAATATATTTCTGTGTTAAAAAGTTTAGTAATTTATTTAAAACCCAAACAAACACATAATATTTCACTAAAATGCCTTTAAGTTTTAATTACTATATATACATTTACATATAAATATAATGGGTTTGCATGGCAAGGTTTTGGAAGCAGAGGGGCTACAGGGATGGCTTCTGTGAGAAGCTGATAGAAGCTTCCCCCATGTCCCATAGAGCCAGTGTCAGACAGCTCCAAGATGGACCCACCAAGGGCTGAAGTCCTAGTTTGGTCATATGCAAACATTTGATTAGATAAAAGAATAAAAAGAAAAATGCCTCACCCAAGATTGGAAGTTAAGACTCGAAGAAATTTAATGAGTAACAGGAGAAAAACAGAAGAAAGGAGTATTAAGGCAAGAAGGACACAGAACTATATACAAAACCCAATGTTGGATGGCAGGGGATTGTGTGGCACATGTGGAGTCAGGCCCAACCCTGCTCAGATGCTGTTGCAGCAGCAGAGCCTGGGAAGGAAGAGCCTTCTACTGTGATGTCCGGGGGCTTTAGCCCCGGGGTCCGGGGTTTCCTGGAGCCCATTTGGTGGCCCTCGGCATGCCGGGAGCTGTAGTCCTGGGGCACAGGGCTTCCTGGGCACGATGTTGGCATTCCTCACCATGCCGGGTGCCGTAGTCACGGGGCACGTCGATTCCTAGGTGCCATGTTGGTGCCCGGGGCATGCTAGGAGCTGTAGTCGTTGGTCACTGGGCTTCCTGGGCACCATGTTGGTGTCCCTCGGCATGCCGGGAGCTGTAGTCCCGGGGCACGGCAGCAGACCCATGCTCCTCCAACCCCTGCACCTTCATCTAAGAATAATTCCAGGAGAATGAGTTCACAAGCTCTTCTGCGCTAATTAGTGGAATTAGTAGGAGTGATGGAGCCAAGCAGCATCCTGGACACTGTCCAAGCCATGACATTCCGAGTGCTGCATCAAGTCATGGCCGGAGTATTTCATCTCTCCGGCGCTGACGCCCATCTCGGGGTACGCTGGCCCAGGTACCTCCAGGAGCAGCTGGGTGCCTCCACCGCCCCTGGGACTCCCGCAATCATGCTTCAGGTCATCCAACAGACAGACAAAAAAAACCCCAAAACCAACCAAAAACCGACAGTGGTATCACACAAACCATCTCTTGGAGTTATATGCAAATATTTGCTTATTTGCTTCCCTTTAAGTCAGTTCACATCTCAGGTGATTGCCTTTGAATTTCAGGTATGAATAGGTGAATAGTTCCTACACACCAAAGAGAAGCTGGGACAATACAGTAAGCTTCAAGCAATTTATTTCAAAAAGCCTTGTGTCCTCTCCCCTTATTCTGGTCCTGATGCAACTTAAGCCCATTTCCTCTCATCCCAGCACTAGTTACTTGGGAGAAGACACCAACACCCACCTGACTACAACATCGTTTCAGGTAGTGGTCCAGAGCCAGAAGGTCGGTCCTGAGCCTCCTTTTCTCCAGACTAAACAACCCCAGGTCCCTCACCAGCTCCTCACAAGCCTTGTTCTCCAGACCCCTCACCAGCTCCTCACAAGCTTTGCTCTCCAGACCCCTCACAAGACTTGTTCTCCAGACCCCTCATCAGTTTTGTTGCCCTTATAAAACTTTCTTTACCACATAAGATCTAGAACATGTTATACACTATAATTCTCAGCATTAAAATGTTCTTAAAACACAGTAGTTGGTATGTATTGCAAGCAGATTCTTTTTGTCAGCAATCTTTTTAGAGCCAAGCACTGCACATATTCACTCCATATATTTTCTAAGACATTCAGTTTACAGGAGGCTTTTTGTCCAATTTAGGATTAATCTAGGCCTTCAAGGAGATGAGAAGATATAAACACTTTGATTAAAAATTCATCTCCTCCTCTATAGAGACCAGCCAAAAAAACCCACAAACCCCTCCGCAAAAAAAAAAACAACAAACAAACCAACCCAAAAAACCCACAACAAACAACCAGAAAAACCACCACCAAAAAACACAAACAACTGGGGGTAGGGGAATTGGCTCTGCCTTCATTTGCTGTTTCATTCAGGCTTTGATCACTATGTTTAGCATGTGAAAAATTCCTCAGTGAAACAGTGGAGAACTAAATAATCAGAGACTCAAGACGCTTGGCTCATCTCTCTAAAGCACACACTGACAGCAGGTCGGTTCACAACCGGGGCGGCTTGGGGGGGAGCTCAGGCGAGCACGACTACTCGTGGGCGGCGACATAGCAGGCGGTCGTGGTTGTTAATAGCAGCCAGGCGAGGTGACCGGCTCCGTATCTGTCCGCGGGCACTGGGCACCGGGGCGGGCCGTGACGGAGGAGCTGGTGGCAGCCTCTCTGTCGGGAACAACAGCCGCTCCTTCAGCTCGTGTCAGTGTCCTTTATGTGTTGATTGGAGCAAATGGGATCCGAGTCTTAACGTGTTCGGTGGGGGGGAGTGAGCTCCGGGTGCGCTGCATGCCGGGGCAGGGATGCCATGAGGATACCATGGAGATGCCAAAGGGATGTTGCAGCATCACAGCAATGGCAGGGGGAGAGGGAATGGCTTTTACAGCATGGATGTAGTTGGAAAGAGCAGACGGACTTTTAGAAAGGGCTTAAACACCCCCAGATTTGCTTGTCCTCCCGATGCCCCCACCCCAGCAGCACCCTTGTTCCAACGTGTCCCCCTTGCACGCGCAGGGCCGAGTGTCTGCAGCGAGGGGTAGAAGGGTTGGGTGGTACAGTCTTTCCCTCCACTTGCTTAAATGTATCATAACTCAGAATATTTACACTGAAAAGAAAAGTGGGGAACACCCCTGTGGCAGATGCTTGGATCCTTCGGTGACGTGTTTGCGGGGGAAGTGGGGAAGCTCTAGTTTGGTAGGCAAGGCAGTAACGTTTGGGTTTGGGTTTTTTGTGTTTTTTTTTTTTATACCAAAGCTTTTTAAATTCCCTTAAAGCTTCTCTCAGAATGAGGCTGCTCGGAGAATATGCTGAGAATGCTGGAGGCTGTATATTCATATTGTTTCCATAACAACATGAAATAAAGCACAACTGAAGCTGTTTGTGTAAGTGTATGTAGGAAAGTGCCTGTTCCTTTAAGGATATCTGTTCAAGGGTCTTTTTCAATTAAAAAATGGGAAATAATGGGGAAGCAATAAACAGGAACATACAAGGACACAAACCTGACAATGATAAAGGGGGAGGTGATGAAAGCCAAACCTGGTCAGTCACACTAACTGATGAGGGCGTGTGAGAATGTTTATTTCAGCCCAGCCTCCCACTACCTCTCAGTCTCCCACAACCTCTCAGCCTCAACACCCTCTCAGCCTCCCACTACCTCTCGGCTTCCCACTACCTCTTAGCCTTCACACCCTCTCGGTCTCCCACTAGCTCTCAGCCTCCCACAACCTCTTGGCCTCAACACCCTCTCAGCCTCCCACTAGGTCTCGGCCTCCCACAACCTCTCAGCCTCCCACTACAGCTCGGCCTCCACACCCTCTCCGCCTCCCACACCCTCTCGGCCTCCCCCTAGCTCGCGGCCTCCCCTGGGATGCACTGGGATGCACTGGGAGGGGGCTAGGGGTGGATTCGCGGGGACTGGCAGATACTGGGACGCACTGGGAAGGGACTGGGAGGGGATCCGGGGGGACTGGGAGTTACTGGTGGGGACTGGGAGTGGACTGGGAAGGTATTTGGGGGGAACTGGGATATACTGGGAGGCACTGGGCCCTGACCCCGCCCCTTTTGTCCCCCTCCCAGTTCCTGCCCCTTTGGCTCTTGGCCTTGAACTTCCTGACGACTCATGGAGAAGATACTGGTTACAGAATGGTTTGGTTTGGAAGGGACCTTCAAAGATCATCAGATCCAACCCCCCCTGCCATGGAAAGGAACATCTTCCGCTAGACCAGCTTGCTCTGAGCTCCACCCAGCCTGGCCTTGAACACTTCCAATGATGGGGCATTCACAACTTCTCTGGGTAAGCTCTTTCAGCGTCTCACCCCCCCCACAGTAAATGCAGAGATGCCAGATTTCTCTTCTGTATTAACATACCGGGGCTCTGGTTCACGTTCACGGAGAAACTTGAATGCAGAACCTTCCAGTAGCATCCAGGTGCTTCCAGCCAACACAGGAAACCTATAAAATGATGGCAAATGGACTGTTTGGAAGAGAAGCACAGGAGAAGGAGTGCAGAGTTATCCCTTCTTCAGAGAGGCCATATGAGCACTGCAGTGTTTGCAGTCAGTGTTGTGTGAACAGTTCAGGCACCAGTGAGAGACAGGAGCTGCTGACTAGCTTACCTGACCACTGGACATCCAAAAAGAAACCAGAAGTCAGACCTAATGACAAAGAAGACATTTGGAGGTGACCAGACCAGCCCAGCACAACCCTACAGAAATATTCTCAGTCTCCTGAATTTTCCAAGACACTTACTAACAAAGAGCATGAGGTATTTGCACTCTCCTTTTCCCTGTTCACACAGATTGGTGCATGCACGCTTGGCCTGCGGACAGCAGTTATGTTCTTAAGCTCACAGTTATCTTTAGGAGTGCTCTGTTCAAATTAAGTTCACAGCCAGAGTTGAACTCAGTATGTAAAGACATAAAAACATTTCATTTGGTTTTTTTTTTAAATCAGGTTCTGTTGCCAATCTTATATCTAGAAGAATGAGAGGACAGTGTTCTGTGTTACAAGCCCTGCTAAGTCAAGCAGTGGGAGTAAAAGGGCAACCTGTTTTGGTACATGTACCATTTACTACATTAGACTTGCTTAATTGGAAACAGTCAGTGTGGTCATACAGGGAGAATCTTGAGGGAATGTATCAACTCTTGGAAACTATTATGCTGACCCATAATCCTATTTGGTGAGTTTTATGAATACTTTCTTTTCAGATGAAAAAAGGAGAATGGCTATGGAAAAAGGCTGCGAGGTCTGAGTGTCCTGGCGTCCTCGGGTCCGGCTGTCCGCGTGGCCGGGCAGCCCCAGGTGCCCGGGAGTCCCTGTGAGTCTGGCAGCCCCAGCTGTGCTACAGGACTGGGATGTGGCTGTCCTAGGGGTCCAGCAGCACCAGTATTAGCTGACCAGGATTAGGATCCAACAGCTTCAGGTGCCCAAAAGCTCCTGTCCTGGAGGTCTGATAGGGCTATGGGTATGACAGCCCCAGGATCCTCCTGTCCTGATGGCCTGACAACTCCAGGACCGAAACCCGTCAAACCAAATTAAACGGGCACTTGACCAAAAGGAACCACTTGAACATGAAATGTCTGGACAAATAGGAAAAAAAAAAAAAAACACAGTAAAAAGGCTAATTTGGTGGCAGTGTGCAATTTTTAAGCTTTGTCTCTTTTTTTCGCCTTTTTTTTTTTTTTTTGGTGCCACAGGCATTGTCATAAAAATATAATATAGCAGGCCTACTATACAGTTTAAAATGCTTTTGTAGACAACTGCTTTCCAACTAAATATACCAGTGTGTCCATCCCCGAGCGAGCCCGGGCTGAAAACTCCCCCCCCGCCGGGGAGCGGCTGCGTGTGTTGGGATGGGTGCTCAACTCCTCGGGGGTGAAGGAGCTGGGTGTGGAAAAGCCCTGCAAGCCGAGGACTTACAAGTCCTGTGTGTAAAGGTATAGTAAAAAAAAAAAAGAGCTCACTTAATCGTTTCACGCCAGGAGCTGGGCTTTTCCCCCGGAGCGACGTCCATTGGCGGCAATGGACGCACCAAAACACCGTCGGCCATGCCCGAGTTAACCACCCCCAGCGGCACCACCACCACCTGCCGACGTCAACCCCGCCGCCTGCTGCCGTCCCCAGCACCCACCAGTGTCACCACCACCACCTGCTGTGTCACCATCACCCACCAGTGTCACCACCACCACCTGCCAACGTCAACACTGCCACCTGCTGGTGTCACCAGCACCCACCAGTGTCACCACCACCACCTGTTGGTGTCACCATCACCCACCAGTGTCAACAACACGACCTGCTCGTGTCACCACCACCACGTGCCAATGTCAACACCGCCATCTTCAAATGTAAGGTCTTTATTATAGCAGATTAAAAGCAGAAGAAGCTCTAATGAAGCCAGGTGTAATAGGACTTGAATATGTCCCTTGTTCTTATATTTTAGTGGATTTTGTTGTTACCTTGTTAAGATTCAAACCATGTTGTCAGGATTTGGCTGACTGAAATGAGAGATTAGTCATTGTGGAGGTTTTTATGGATAATACATCTTTTTGTTTTGTTTTATTTTTGAAGGGATGATATATGCCTTTTCTGGGGGGCTTTTTTATCATAGAATCTGACTTTTTAAAAGCCAACCTCTTCCTCATTCCTTTTATCACTTAATGCAGGTTGTGTTGTTTCAAACACTTCATTCAATCTTAGTTTAGAAAGGTATCATTAGGTAGGAAAAGTATGGTGTCTGCTTCCCGAATGAATATAAAACAACATCCTTTCCATTTTCAGCAATGTGGTATCAAAGTTTATAGCAAAATTTCTGCAAAATGCCTTTCAGCAAAACGGTCTTGAAAATGATAGAGCTTACACTCTCATTACAGTATAAATGATGCCACTAGATTGAGGGCAAGTTTTCTCTGTTGGAGGAATAAATCAGCCCCTGAAGGTGCCTGATTCTTTCCATTGACCAGGAGGAGTCTAAATGATTAACGAGATTAGACACCCAAGGACTGATTCAGGTGTCTAAAGATAGATGTCCAATGCCATTCTAGATGCAATATAGTACGCAAGGTGTATGTAATGAGCTGGGAGATGCACATCTCCCCTCTGGCCACTACAAGAGAGAGAGGGGGAGCCCGGGATACTCTGGGAAGTCCACAAAACCACAAGGTACTCACAGTCACTCCATCATAGGCCACAAGATCAGTCAGGCATAATTTGCCCTTTGTGAAGCCATGTTGACTGTCTCTACCTACCTTCTTGCCGTCTATATGTCTTGACATAACATCTAGGAGGATCTGTTCCATGCAAGCACGGAACTATCTGACTGGTCAAGAACTCCCAAGGTCTTCCTTCTTACCCTTTTTAAAATGGATGTGATATTTCCCTTTTCCTAGACACCAGGGACTTTGAGTGACATGACTTCTAACATGATGGAGACCAACTACATGAGACTAAAGAAAAAGACTAGCTTGATCTTTTCCATTGATAAATTTAGAACTTGTAAAAGCTGAAGTAATAGTTGTAGTGATAAAAAGAAATATAATTTTATACTTACCCGCTGTTCTAAAAAAAATACTGTATAATTATTGTGGGAGGAAGAAAAATCCATCTCTCCCCCTCACTCTGCTACTTTTTCCCCTTCAGTGTTGAAATCATCTGGCTTAATTAAATCACCAACTGATTTCTGCACAAAGGATGACATTTCATTAATGATGTAAGATGTGGGAAGCTCCATTATAAAAAAGAATAATAAAAAGTGATAGTTTTGTGGTAGCTTTCCACCTTAATTGCTTGATATGGAAAAGGATGTGCAATCAAACCACATCACAGCACTATGATATTTTAATTAAACAATAAATTAACAGTGTGGAGATCAATACTCAATTCCATTTGAAAATGCCAGATGGGTCCAAATTCAGAAAAGGTCACACACGTCGTAGATTAGTTTTCCTGAAATAATTAGTGAAAGAAGATGCAGTCCAGCCTCATAATTTGGACTCCTGAACATTTCAATTTGGCATCCCCAGGGAAAAAGTGTTGTCACTCACACAAATTGAAAGCAAGCTGCAGAGGATATGTGATATCAGTGGCTCATAGCTGAGCATCACACAACTGTGGAACCTAGCTGAGGATTCCCCTCAGAAGCATCACCTCTACAGTTGTAACAGCACATCCCTTCTGCTGCAAAATGTAGGACATATTCTGGAGAAACTTTTGGAAGACATTGGAGTGAGAAGAGTTTACTGTCATGTCCTCCTTGTTTAATTGTTGTTATTAATTTTGAAAATAATTTATATAAGCAAATACTTTTGGAGTTTTTTTTCTAGTTCATATTTATAGATTTGAACTGACTGAATAGACCATTTCTGATTTGGTGATAGCCATACATAGGCAAGATAAGAAATCAACATACATCTGCAGAAAACAATTATTAAAATAAGGAAAAATAGATCTGTTTTACCCCTTGGTGTATGACTTTTGCACAGTCCTCTGCCATTTTTCCATATATTAAAATATTGATGCTGTTGACCCGTGAACACAAGTCACTGAGTGACCTGCTAAACTGTAAGTGAACCATGTTGAAAGGTGAACTAAGAGGGCTGTAAAGAAAACATTGCTCTTGCAGGTCAGCAGGTATGAAACTTCTCTGCTACTGCTATGAGTGTTTGGAAAGAAGACTATTGCCCACTCAGCACATTTATGTTGCATTTAGGTTCTTACCTAAAAGAACCTCTGTGCCAGAGCCCTGGAGCAGGCTGCCCAGAGAGGTTGTGGAGTCTCCTCTGGAGCCTTTCCAGCCCCACCTGGATGCATTCCTGTGCTATTTTGCTGTGGATTACAATATGCTTTCCCAAACTGGAAAAGTCATATTTTTGCAAATTTTTTTAACGAAGAATAGGGATCCTTCACTACTGCTGCTGCTTCAATCAACACTGTCTGGTACTTGTCTCCTGGTTTGGGTTTGGTTTGTATTTTCTTAGAATTAAATGTGTCCTCCTGCATGGAAACTATTGCTTTAATAATTGAAAGAAACCTTTATCTCCTCTCTCTTGAGAACAGTGCAGGTCTAGTAATGAAGATCTTTGTATAATGGCAGGAACTGTACATGCTTGTGGTGCAGTGACTACTGCCACCTGCACACACCTTCCACACCATGTCACAGAGCTTGCTGTAGAGCATTTCCAGTGAGTTTTTAGCTGACTTTCTTAGCCTCACCTCACCAACCAAAGATCCTATGTCATATTTAATCTGCATTACTTCCTACATGTCATTAAGGTTTTTCTTCCTATGTCTTTTGTTCATTTTTTTGGACCATTTTGTCACTCCTAAGTACTCAAGGGGGAAAAAAAATACATGTATGGGCAGACTGAGTGCTGTAAACTTAAGAAGGAACTTGTGCTGCTTTTCCTCAGTAACTCTCCCTTGAAATATGAGGCCATAATATGCTTATAGGTGGATTCTGGGCACAAGAGAGAGGCAATGAGTACAGCATTTTAGCATGGATTACAGCACCAAAAATACCAGCCATGTATTCATCCATCTGCTGGAGACAGGGGAGACAAATGTTTGACAACAGGTTTTCTCTAAAGTGGTGAGGTGATGCTTACAAAGGGGTGCTTTTTAGAAAGGAGATTCCATATATTTTCTTTTATTGAAAGTTTTACCTTCTTTTTTCTCAGATGTACTTGTAGAATCAGCTATATTTTCCAATGTTACAGTTAGCCACAAGGATATCTCTGCAACCATTATAACATTACTATCTGCTGTGCTGCTCTTCTGAATTACTTCATTTATTATCCAGAGTAAATAAAACCACTAAAAAAAGAAGGAATGAGAAAGAATCAAGACAGAGTTAAAACAAATTTTTGGAAGATACTGATGCATTACAGAGGTAGATAGGGTTTTGCACTCAAAATGGTTTCCGGTTTATAGATACTTCTTGGCCAACAAAAGTCAGATAAGCTTAAAGTTTTGACAGCAAAAATGCACAGATTTTATTTTTTTTTTCCCCTAAGTGCATCGACCTCCCCAAACTGCAGATGACGTTGCAAACCAGCGTGTGGTAAGTGGTTAATGTTAATACAGTGACATTGATTTTACAGCCAGAAGCAAATCTAATCATCATTTAGACCAGCTCCTTGCGGAGCCAAGTAAGAAAAATATTAATTTCCTAAACCAATAGCTTTGGGTTCATTTGTTACAGTCTGAAGGTACTGCTTTGAGACAAGTGAAGAGTCTGATGTAAAGGAAGCTTAAAGCTGAGGCTGTCAATATTGACTGTACACAGCAGTGTCCAGTCTAATCCAGAATCAAGATAATATGAATACATCAAATCAAACTTTGGGGAAGTCCTGAACAAAGCAAAACAAACAAACAGGTTGTTGTGAACATTTCATGCATTTTTTTTTCCTGAGAAAATCTTAGCTTATCTTAAATAAATCTGCCAATGGTGCAGTAGGACTTCCTGTATCTGCAGATGCAGCCATATTACCAGAGTGGTAATACGTTCATTGCAGAGTTAATTTGGAGAATTAGCATCAGGAAGGATGAGCAGAAAAAGCAGCCAGGTTGAAAAGCCAGATCTGTCTCTATTGGTGATGCACTTAAATTATTGTTTCTGGATCATATACCACCATTTCTTAAGGCTATGGAAAATGGAGCTTCTCCAGCTGACTCCTTCTCAGTGAAATACTGCAGAACCTGGCTTTTTGGACAAGTCACAGAAAGATAATCAGCAATTTAGTGGTCTCTTTGGAATTCTTTTAAAAATAAATTCTCTTTCTCTTTGTCATTAAGACTCCTCAGGTGTTTGATCATGATTTGTTTTGGAGTTGTTTCTCTCCTTTAGACTGTAAGTATTTTACAAGTTAAAATACATCTGATCTCACTGTTAACAGGAGGCAGGGTTCAGAGCAGAACCAAGTTAGGCCAAGTAAATCTACCCATGAAACTTCCCAGCATTCCACTGATGCTCCAGTTCTTTCTTGCAGCAAACATACGTGATTTAGAAGGTTTGTTTTTTAAAATACAAGCTAAAATTAGCCTGCTCTGCACAATTTCTAAGCAAACTGGACTGCTTTCAATAACCAAATTATTCAAAGGCAGGCAGAGGCTTTGCAGGAAACCAGGGTGGCTGCAAACCTTTCCCAGTAGCAGCAGGGGATTTGGGGAACCCAAGGAAAAAATGTTTTCACACGCCACATAAAGCTCTGACTGCAATAAATGTGCTTGTCCCAAATGCTTTGGTTTCAAACAAGTCACCATTTCTTCCCCCCCCCTCCCCCCAACCCACCCCGGGGGGGGGCGGGTGGGTGGGGGGTGGGGGGGTGCTGGGGGGCTGGGGTCCATCCGGTGGGTCTGGGGTCTCACCGCTGTCCCCAGGAGGTGCCGCTGCGGGCGGTGGCGGGGCACACGCTGACGGCGCGGGGGGCCTCGTGGCTGGCGCTGATCGGGGGCTACTCGCCCCAGAGCGGCTTCAACCGGGACCTGCTGCTCTTCTGGCCACTGGCCCAGCGCTGGGAGGTGGCCCGGCAGGCGGGGACCCCCCCCACAGGTGACGGGACCCCTGCCCATAGCTTAGGTAAAAACTCACTTAGGTAAAAATAGGTACAGTGAAGGATTTTTACATGCAGTGTTTTTCTCCCACCTATAAAATACGGATATAATTTTTACTACTACAGTATGTATATTTTATTCCATGTAGCTTCTAATAGAATTACTGGCAAGGGAAGCATTCATTGCAGCTATCTTATTGTGATTACTGTTTAAATTTCTGTAGCTTTCAGTGTGGAAGCAGCACCATCCATCTAATATTCTTTTCATTTAGTAAAATGAGGAAACATTATTGCATCAAAAAATGACAGCATTCTTTCCAAGGCACACGTTAACTCTATCAGAGTCACAGGATGGCTGAGGTAGGTATCATCTTCTGAAGACCATCTAGTTCTACCTCTCTGTTCATAGCTGGGTCAGCTAGAGCAAGTTGTCCGAGGCCACGTCCAGTTAGATTTTCAGAATCTCCAAGATCAGTAATGTGTTTGTAACATTAGTAAAAAAAGATATAAAGTGGCTGGAAGTTTAAGCCAGAAATACAAAGTTAAAAGATAAAAGAAGTCTGATTTATTTGATTGAAAAGGAGATGATTGAAGGTGATTATTACACCAGGGTTCTCATAGTCTGTTTGAAACATGTTTCTCCTTTCTATTCTTTATTTGCATGAAATGCAGAATTCTTCATTCTGTCTTCATTCTCTGAGAACAGCTACAGGAAAAAAATTATATTGAGTCATGTGGTTTTACCTTAATTCTTTTACCTTAGACAAAAGTTTCATATTTTCCTTCAGAGTTGCCAATTTTACAGGTGAGGGTGTCTGTACAGTTCAGAATTGCACATCATTTGAAGCATGTCCAAAGAGTAACAAAGCTGGTGAATGGTCTAGAGAACAAGTTTTATGAGGAGCATCTAAGGGAACTAGTGGTGTTTATCCTGGAGAACAGACTGAAAGAAGACCTTATTGCTCTATACAACTACCTGAAAAGATGTTGCAACAAGGTAGGTGTTGATCTGTTCTCCCAAGTAACAAGTGATAGAACAAGATGAAATGGCCTCAGGTTGCACTAGGGGAGGTTTAGACTGGATATTAGGAATTATTTCTTCAACAGAAGACTTCTCGGAAAAAAGAAGGATCAGCATTGAAGGAGTCAGCAGAGAAATGGCTTTTACTGAAATGACTTGGGGCTGTAAGCTGGGCTTCAGTGCACGGTGGTGATCCAAATGCTTCCAAGAGAGAACCACTTCTTGCTTCAGTATTTACAGTATCTGCTGCCTTCCTCTGCTTTACATGGGTTTCTTCACCAGCAAGGTATCAGAGATCTTGTTTCCATTAGATGGGTATTATGACATGACTCCAAAAACAGGATTATGACGACAAATACTAGGGCCATATTCCAGCTGGCGGCCAGTCACCAGTGGCGTCCCCCAGGGATCAGTACTGGGCCCCATCCTCTTTAACATCTTCATTGATGATCTGGATGAGGGGATTGAGACAGTCCTCAGCAAATTTGCAGATGACACCAAGTCAGGAGCAGATGTTGATCACTTAGAGGGTAGAAGGGCTCTGCAGAGGGACCTCGACCGACTGGACAAATGGCAGACTCCAATAGGATGGCATTTAACAAGTCCAAGTGCCAGGTGCTGCAGACCCCATGCAGAGCTTCAGGCTGTAAATGCCTACCAGAAACACTTCTGGTTTTAGTTTTGTGCTAGCATAGAAATTTGGCTGGGATGCTTCTCTGTGTCCTTGCTGTTCATTATTCTAGGATGAATAGACAGCTCACATGCTGACTACGCTTGTTAAAGGAGAAGACTGCAATAAGGTGACATAAATAAGTTAAAAATTCTGCTTTTATACCAAGGCACATTAAAGTACCTCACAGGTAACACAGTTGCCACCACTGCATTGGCTGTAAATGCAGATCAGACCTTCAGGGAAGTTTGCTGACTTGGGAGTTTTTCAGACTAGTGCCAATTTGAAGCCCTCTATATTTGCCATGAGGGAAGCTGTAATATAGTACAATTCTGAACTCCAAAATTACAGTGCACCCTCCACATCAAAGTCTGTAACATTCAATTTAAAATACTTTTCATGGGTTTTTCTTGCCTTCCTTTCAGCAAAGGTTTAATCCATTTTTCCTGTTTAACCCTACACAACTGACACCCCAGTTCTCTTCCACCACAAGGACTCCTGGGGTTCTCAGTTTGTTTTTTAGTGTGAAGAATTTTATACCTGAGAGACTGTAGGTGATATTTTGGCTGATTTTGTTCTCTCATGCTCTTTGTACCCTAAAACTTAAAGACCAAACAGCAGCATGCCAGGTATGAAGAGTTCAGTCTTCAGACTGAGAAAGTTCTGATCTGTCTGCTGCCCATTTCTAGAGTCTTACTCCAGGTCTAAGGCTTGCTGGTGTCACCTGTCTTGGTGCAGGAGGAATTCAGAGTGTGTTTGTTTCCAGCATCCAGCTTAGAAGACTGGACACCCGTTGGGGCTACTCTCAATTCCTCAGAAAACATGAAACTCATCATTAACTTTGTCAGATCTTCTATAAGTCCTGCTCTGAGAGGTTATCAGACAGAGGCCATGCAGCAGAGCACGGGCTGAAGGAGCTGCTCTGGCTTCTACAGTCCCAGTGCTGGAACAGACGACTGCCAACAAAAAGCTGGGATATTCCCATTTTTCTTACATCTCATCAGACTGGCAGGAGATGAGCCCTACACTAGATTATTTTTTTTTATCCAACGTATTCCTTTTTGGTTTTGCCATTTGGCTCCACAGTGGTGGAGTGGGAAGAGCATGCCCTCACCTGCCTGACATCCCAGAGCAGGCTTTCTAAGGCAGGTGTGTTACATGCAGAGCAGTTGTTTTTCACCTGCATTGACTTCTGCCTCTGGCCCTGCGGCTTCTCCGCCAACCAGTCACATGGCTGTGCTGTGCTTCTGCCTGCCAGAAGAGAGCAGAGCCAGTCCCTGCTTCTCTCATTTGCTGTTGCTCATGAGTGCTCAGAAAGCCAATTTAATGTTTTTCCTAGTTATGGGGGAGGAGTACCATACTACAAATGTATACATATTATTTATCTGGTATATACTTAGGATTCAACTGGTTTTTATCCTCTAGTGAATGCAGAGACCACTTGCACTTTTTACTGATACATACTATTTATTATGCATGCACACATTTTCCTTAAAATAAAGACTACTCTTCTTGACAAGTTGATGGAGAAAAATAATTATAATCTATAATGACAGTCAACTGCAAAACTGATTCAACTACAAACACTACTTCTCAATAGTGCGTCTTACTAGAGCATCCCATCTTGTTATTGAGTTGTACCTGCAGTGAAGTAGTTCTAGGGGAAAAAAACCCACAAACCATCTTTCAATAGCTGCACCACGGAATTTTAATCTTGTTGACATGATTCCTATTTCCAGAAGTTTATTTCTAGGTGATTAATACTCTTGACTCGAACCCTTTTACCATCTTTATTTGTAGATGGCAGTTGTTTCTTCCTTCTTTGTTAGAACTTACTGAGCAGAATTTGAATTGCATGTAGAACCACTCAAGTGTTATGTAGACTTTCTATGATACCATTTCATGTTAAGCACAATATAAATGCAGATTGTGCAAGGTTCTACTAACCAAAAAGCCTAGTCACAGCATTATGACAGCTTTATGACATCTAACCATCATATCTAGTGAAAACATGGAAGAGATGGCAGGTGGGAAGAAGCACTTGATATTCGAGAGAAAATATTAATGGATATGTCTAAAATGTAACTACCTTTTAAAGTGTCATGCTTAGAAATATTTGCATAATATTACCCTTTAAATTGCAGTGTGTACATATTAATTTTACAGTGTCATTCCCAAACAGTCACTAAATGGAAAGGGAATTACTGGATGGAAAAATGTGTAAGAAAAACAAATAGATTGTCCATTTTACATGGTATGAGTAAACAGAGCAAGGATCTTCTAGATGCAGGGTGGAACTCCATTTGTCTTTAGTCTGAGACATGAGAGCACAAAAGTATGGTGTTTATTGCCACATATGGCTTGGATTTTACTGCTGCCTTTAATTACAGTCTCATAGAAAATTTTAGGACTCTATTGTGCAAGTGCCTATTATCAGATGTGAAGTACTCCGTTTAGAAAAGAGGGGGAGAGTGAGTGAGAGAGAGAGAGAGAGAGAGAGACAGAAGAAGAAAACACAATCCCACCTTTCTTTTTCATTTTACCCATCCACCCTTGCAGTTAGTCATATAAACAAACACCAACCTCAATAAAAAGATACCTAATATGAAAGATTTCAATACATGACCAGCAGAGCACAATTAAAAGCTAGTGGAAGTGGACAGAATTTTGGAGTGGTCACTCTCAGAGTCATAAATAATTTTTTAACACATTTTTTCTCACCTGCTGTTACGGAGAGCTGACAGCACCGTACTATCCTAGAATCAGAGAACTGTCAGCGATCTTAAAGATCATCCGGTTCCAACCCCCCCTGCCATGGGCAGGGACACCTCCCGCTAGAGCAGGGTGCTCAGAGCCCCAGCCAGCCTGGCCTTAAACACTTCCAGGGATGGGGCTTCCACCACCTCTGAGCAACCCCTTCCAGAGTCTCATCCCCCTCATGGTGAAGAAATTCTTCCTAACGTCTAAATTCTTCTTAATGTCTAAATTCTTCCTAATGTCTTTTGCTTTCTCTTTTGAAAAAATTACTTATCTGGAGTTTTAATTAAATCACCAGATTACTGTTATTTTTAAAGATAAACAACTTTTTTAGACTTGCATAGGAAACATCACTTCTTTTATGGTTGCAATTCCCCTATGTCAGGAAAATGCAGACCTTCCTATTTCTAAAATATACGATGCCGATGTTACGGCAAAGGATTTATAGTAGGGACTTGGGTTTACTACCAGAAACAGCATTTGCAGCTCGAGTGGTGCGGATGGACATGTGAGTGCTTTCTTTAAAGAGCTTTAAACTGCTAATATACTACAGAAGTAATTGGGGAGGAACATCACAACTGGTCATGGCAGTGATGGAGATAGTTTTTTTTAAACAGCCAGACTAAGCAAATATGTTTAACATCAGTAAGAACGTGGCTCACTGTAAATGTATTGTTCTAAACTTCACTGCAAGCTTTTCAGTGACTTTTTTGTCTTGATGGCAGAAGAGTAAGTTGATAATTTTGGCAGAATCTCAGTATTGAGTGCTTGTAATTATTCTATGGGTTACTGCATCCTTGCTGCAGAAATTAATGCCCTCTTTCAATGCTATCTATTGCTGCACACCACTGATGCAAGCCTCTCTTAGTTTTTAAGAGTAAACTTCAATTTACCATTACTATTCTCCTGCATTTTAAATTAGGAATGGTTTTGAAGCCATTTCTGAGAAATAATTTAAATTGAAGAGATGGAAAAAAATCACTAGAAAAGTAACCCTCATCTTTTATATGCTTTTTTATTTATCTTTGGGTTTTTGCCTCAGTCTTCTGACTCTAAAAAGTCTCATTACTGTACATGATGTACATTGTCTGCTCACTAGTTCAAAACACTGCTGAGCTACAAGCTATGAACCGCAGTAAACAAAGGCAAGTGAAAAGTGAGACACTAAAGATGGGACTGTTACTTTTCTTCTGAAAATATGAGTCTTACTTGGTCCTAAATTCCTAGCTGGAACATTAATCAGTACTTACTGATGTTCTCCTCAAGCAAAAGAGCTCAGCCACATTCATGCTCTCGGGATAAACAAGCAGCTTCTTTCATTGTCACTGAAAAGCTACTGAGTGGTAATGCACAATTGGAGGAGTTGAAAGTTGTTGAAAATAGTGAACAGAAGTCGCTAGCCGTTCAGCAGGAAACCCCTGTGAAGGTGGAGAAGGAAAAGAAGGTTGAAACAACTTTAACGATCCCACTGGAGACAAATGTGCCGATCAAGAGCGAAAACGATCAAGGAGAAGTGGAATCTACCATTGTGAGATCTAATGAAGAGGAAATGGAACGGTTTAAATCGGTGGCAAAAGAGGCGCCAGTTCCAAAAGAAGAATTGAAGGTCCCCGATGAATTGGAAAATTTTTTCCTTGCACTAGTCCAAAAATGTGGTTTTGCTCTATTTTAGCTATTCTTGATTCTAGCATAAGCTCTTGGATAGTCCTAGGAAATTCCTCTCCTTCCTTGATGTCATTCAGTGCCCTTTGAATATTTGTAGGCATTAATCCTCCTCCCTTTAGTTCATAGCATATTCTGCATATTTAGGTTGTTTAATTTTCTCACATAGACTGTAACAAAAGATCAGTAGAGGGACAGGAATCTCTCAGTGAAAGAAGTGCCTAAAATTTTATGTAAATATTTACTTCTTCAAAAGTACCCCAAGGTAACAGACCTTGGAGACTAGAATTAAATGCCAACTGGCTACTTCACCAACACACTGTCAAAAATCTTAATGACATGTTCTGTTATGTAAGAAAGCTGAAGGGAAAATCTGTTGGCAGAAAAATAGCACATTTTAGTTCCATGTCATCCTAGATTTTCAACATATAAACATCTGCTTGATATATCTGACCCTTATTTAGAAGAAATACTACATTAGATTAGAATTGCTTAGAGTCTTTAGTGGGAGTGAAAAATAATGAGAAACCATTGGGAAAGTTACCTGCTAGAGTTGTATGTAATGATGTATTGTCATGAGGTGAACCCAAAATATGCTTTCACCTTCCTGGCTGAGTGCTCACCTTAAAAAAGAATTACAATTCCAAAGAAGAAACTACCTTGTGCGCTCCTGCACTTTGCCTTTATCTTCTGTAAGTTACCAGGGCTGTTCCAAAAGAAATCCTGGGTTCTTACCATCCTCTTCCCCTTAATGCAGCAAAGCCAGCAAGGCAAGATTTTGGCAGCTCTGTGTCCCACAAATGCAATAAAATCACCTCTTGGTTTGGTTTTTTAACTCTCCCCAAAGTAAATACATTCAAGACTTGCATCCCTCTCAAAGATGAGTGTGGGACTAGATGCTCTTCCAGGTCCCTTCCAACCCCTAACATGCTGTGGTGCTGTTGCAAAGCTGTTGATGAACTGTGGGGTTCTCCTTCTTGCAATGGCTAATTACAGAGGTGTGGGGCACTGTTAGAGCCCAGCAGTGACAGCAGCACTTGTGCAGGTTGTGATACATTAGTTTGGTCAAATGCACCTGAAGAAAATAGAAGTTGGGGTTTGTTTGTATATTTGTTTGTTTTGGGATTTTTTGCTTGTATGTTTGTTGTTTGTGTGGGTTATTTGATTGTTCTGGGGGGTTTTAGCAAATTTATTTTTAATTCTCGTGTAACAGAATGTAAACTACAAAAGTTGATGGACAGTCTCTGGACTGTGCTCATTATTTAAATATACCAATAATCAGAAAAATTCTCATACCACCAATTTAAATTGAAGGTTTCTCTTATGACAAAGGTAGAAAGCCAACCATGATGTTAGACTTGTGAAGACATCATTAGCAGTTGCTTATTATTGATGGAGAAATATATTAGAGGGATAGATTCAAGTTAGTGTGGTGATGGGCTCACAGCATGGAGTTGTTGAAGTAAACTTGGAATAATTTCTAGTTTTCTGACAAACAGGCTTCTGTGTGTGAGTTGAGGAGTGCCAGACTGACATTGCAGAAATGTGCAGCCAGGTTTTGACTCTTCTTTGGAAAGTTGGTTAATGCATTTTACTGTTTTTAGTTTAGCTGCAAGACTTCTTTTCTGCTTGCCAGCTGATTGCTGTCTCTCTTCCTGACATCAGACCCACACAGGTGTAGCTAGCCAGCCCTGATGCTTCTTCAGTTTTAAAGAACATGTAAACCAAGTGTTTGTTCAATGCAAGAAGTCTGTTTTCTATAAATAAGTATAAGTGACTAAATCTTGCCTCTCTTGATGTAAATCAACAAAGATAAAATCTGCCCAGGGAGGGGATGGTGAAAAGACCCTCTGGAATGTCTGACAAAAGATATAGGATTGTTGGGATCCTAAGTTCCCGAGTTCTGTTTTGGAGAGAACGTCTTAAGTGTCTTAAGGGATAATTTAAGAGGATGGGAATTTAAATAGGAACCATTAACTGGCACATTCAGTTCAGATAAGGGTAACAGAAACATAGAACATGGATTAGAAAGAGAAGTGGAAGGCATGTTTTACATCTGGAACTGGAGAACTCAGAGGGTAAAGACCCAAGAAGTAGACAGAAGATGCATGAGTCATGGGACAGAGTTTGGGATGAACAAATGTTTGCCAATAAGAGGTAAGTAGCACTGTGCTTTTAATTTTTACATAGCAATTTGTATCATGTGCCATGGACTGAATGAGATTATATTTATTAGAAAGTTAGTTATTAATATTTAGTTTATAAATCCTTCACTAATTTTTAGTGCTACATATATGGATGATGAGGTCAATAGAATTATGTGGAATAATAGGAATTCATGCCAAAGATCATATTTGTACAGAGGATGTTAAGCATCACATTTAAAATGTTAATGGCTTGGCATAAGCTGCTGAGCAACCCCCACTACTAATTCACTTTTATACTTACACTTTCATACTTAGAACACAGTTCTCAACTATTTACTCTCCATCCTTGCAGCGATTTGAGTCTACCTTCATTGTGTAAAGCACTTTTTTTCATTGATCTATTTAATCTCAGGATCTTCCTCATGAACATTTTCCTTTTCATGAGGGTAGACTTGGGCCACTTATTTTTGTACTTTTGATTTAAAGAAATTTAAAGCCTCCTCCATACCAAAGTTCCAGAATAGAGCTGAATAGTCTCAGACTAGTCGTTTTGAATCACTTGGGGAGATTTAATTTTATGAGGAGCAAGTATATCAGTCAGCTGGCAGAAATCAGTGAAAATGAAGATTACTTGGAAGAAAGAGTGATGCCATCACTATTATTGCTATCTCTAGTCATCAAAGTTGCCATAGATATGCTAATTATCTACCAGTACTGTACTATAACCAGAACTTCATGTGTAGTAAACATATCCTTATTAACAGGTACTTTGACTTTTCATGAATATACATGAGTGATTATATGCCTGAAGGACCTTCTGCTTTTTAAAACATCTTACATCTCAGTGACATCTCATACAATTTTATTTTAGCAAGCTAATTCATTTCCACTAAATAAAATATTGTAAAAATACAGGGTTCTGAGGAGGAACCCTGAGTAAGAGAGCTCATTTTTAATAGGGAAATGGATACATTATTTAGTAAAAGAACCTACTTACTACAACAGACAACTTTGGGAACATATAAGTGGAAGTTAAAAATAGCTTAAAACATGTTCTGTGTTGCAGAATTATGATGAGCCTTTAGAAGAAATTGCTATATGAAAGCAGAGTCTCAGACTACAGCAAAACAACACAGTAATAAGCAGAGGCCAGAACAGTAAAGATACCTTTTGCTCTTTACCTAAATTGTATGTACAAAACACCATTTCGTTTCTCTGCTCTTAACACTGGCCACATTAATTATACAAAGTAGTAGTTAGACAAAAAATCCCAACCCTTAGCTTATAATTAGGCAGGTTTTCTGGATGGCTTTAAATATTTAATAGGTCAATCCTTCCAGGACATATCTAAGCTAAACTCTGAAACTGTTTTTAAACAAGCTAATGGGTTTTACTGCTATTTCCAAATTTTACTGAATTATTGCCCAGATTTAATCTCTGAAAATGTGAGTTTTCTATTGTTTTCTGTTAATTTTCTGACATTAGCTATAGTGAGCCAAGATTCCAGATTAAATAGCCAATTTCTATATTTATTTAACTGCATTTGTTGTGGTGTGTCAATTGGAAAGTAGTTTGGCTTCCAAAATACTATTGCAGCTGAGAAAAGAAACTAACCCTGTTCAGAACAGACAGGATTTTGTTGTTGGTTCATTGTGAGATGATGGCAAGGCTCCCAGCCACATCCCTGAGGTGCTACAAGGGCTGCTCTAGCTGCTGCTGCTCATCACCTCTGCTTGGCAGGCTGGGGAAGTAACAGTCACTCCTCTCAGTGCTAAAAAGGGCATTTTTAAAAATATGTTTGTGACTCCATGTCACTGTAGAGTAAGGCTTACACAGCAGTACAGGGACTTGTGGGATGCCAGGTATTCAGCTCGCAGGAGACACTGCTGTACTGGGAAACAAGGGGAAGAATTACATACTGACTGCCTCCAGGATTGGAAACGGGAAGAAAAGCCTGAGACAGACCAGCATCAGAGCCAGACCAGCTACCTGCAAAGGGATGCTGTACGAAATGCAGAGAACAGAACCTAAAGAACAGACCTAAAACTGACAGCAGGAACCGTGTTTGTCTGTTTGTCCTGAGGTGCAAAGCCCCAGGTGCTGCACAGAAGACTCCTCTGTGCAGTATCTGGGGGCCATGAGATGCCTGGGTGGTTTTTCAGAGCACAATGTGGGGCTGGGCATTGGCAATGCAGGTTTGAGCTCCCAGCGAATTATTAAACCCTGACAGTTTAATTGTTGGGGTTTTTAAAATCTTTTTTGTTACAGGGAAGGTGAAAAGAAGTTGAACAGTGTATTAATGCATACTTCATTGTCATCAAAATCTTGCAGTTGTGTATATAAGTCATATAATTACTTTGAAGTGTTCAGAGCTCGTGTGTTTGCGTAATTGATCTTTACTAAGTAGTTTTATTGGGAACCAATAACAGTGTTTGGGAGGCAGCAGCTTCAGGGTGCCCTGGGCTGGTCCAGCTGGCTTGGTAATATGATGGAGAGAGGCTTGGCAAGTTCCTCTGCCAGTTCCCTCAGAATGTACTACATTAGCAGCCACAGTATAAAAAGAGAACCACGTAAAAGTGACTAACTGGCTTTGTCTTAGTCTGTGACTTAACCTGTGTCAGATGATACAAGGTAAACCCTATCCTGAGTGATAGCTTGTTTCATCTCGGCCAAGGAAATAGTTTTTTTCCTATCTTGACTGCTTTGGACAGAATAGTGGCAAAGTACAAAATATCCTCTTGAACATTTGGAACCCATGATGTGCGCGGGGAGGCGGCGGCGGAGGGGTCGCGGCGAACTCGGGGGCCGCTTGGGCGACGCTGCCCTGCTCCGTGCGGCGCAGCGGCGATGCCAGCGGCGCGGAGCGGAGCGGCGCGGTGCGGTGCGATGCAAGAGCAGGGCAGCCGCCTGCCTGCGCTTCCCCTGCGCCGCCCGGCGCGGCTCGGCACGGCGCAGCTCAGCAGCTGCGGCGGGGCCCGGTGCGGGCCGGCGAGCCGCCCGCCGCGCCTCCGCGCGGGGCGGGGAGCGACGGGGAGTTGTTTTTTAGGGGAGAGTTGTATATGTGTTCTTATTTTTTTTTAAATGTCCTTATACTTCATTCTGAAATGAAATAATCTTCAAAAACTTAGTTTACAACAATACAGGCCAGTTCTATTGTAGTGCATGTAGCATCATGTTTAATGTTAGAAAAGTTAGAAAGCATAGCATACACAACTATATAGGTTGTGTAACAGCTTGCATACTTCTGAAATAAATTTTCCTGTGTGCTTCATTCATAACATTATAGGTAAAAATCTTAGTGAAATTAAATTCAATTCAGATACTTACTTAATAATGCAATGTATGGAATAAGTAAGGTTAAAGGAAAGAAATCTTACTGATGAAGTTATTCAGATAAATAGGTTTTTATTTTTCTGTCTTGGAAAATTTTAAAATTTAGCTTCCATACTTAGCTTCTTATTGAAACAGCCATTTCTTAGCATTATTAGAATTTACAACATTATATCATTAGAGACACTAGAATAACTAAAGTCTACTTGAATTCCTACATATTCCAGCTTTATCACTAGAATATGCTACAATGAGTGCCAAAATATAGATTTCCTCCAGGCCATTCTCCGGGGTTCCTTGTTTCTGAGTTTAAATGAAAGCTGCATTTAGCTTAATCCAAACGCTTCTTAAAGACACAGCTGCTCATTTGTAGCATTACACACACACAGACACACACACAAACACACACACACACCCCACCACCAATACTTCAATGTAGCGGCAAGCTCCCCAAATTGCATAAAATACCCTACAGCTAAACCAAAACAAAATAAGCGACAGAAACACGGTAAATTTTGAAATCTGTAGTTGTTATCCACTGCTTCTCCTAATTCTGTGTTCATGTTGTTTGCTCACTGGAAATGCAATAACCTTAAAATGAATATCAATACTCCTAATATTCTCCTTTTAGCAAAAGTTTGTTAATGTTATTTAATCCTTATGGGTTACATATGTTTGCATTTTGGCCCTTTTTAAAAAGATGACTCATCATCTGACAATTTCAATGACAGATATTCACTTGGTTAAACCTTTAAGAAGAAGAAAACTGTGGGGTTTAGCGTCAAGAAGAAGACAATGGTGTTACTTCCATTCTCATCTTTACCTGCCTTGTTAGGAAAGAAAAGTCTTAGGAAAGGAAGGTCTCTGTCTATCTCAGTGTAGGGTCAGGGACAGTAAGGATTTGGTGTTGGTTGGACATCAGTGTGCTAATATAATACAGCCCTGTGTTAAACCATCTGTCAACATCATGGATGAAGGGAGCTGCATTCACCAGCCTTGTAAAGCCCTGTCTGCACCATAAGCACTATCTACAGCTCTGCAGCTTTTGAGACGGGAATAAAGTATATCAAATAACCCCAGTGGTTGAAGGAAAGAAGTCAGAGAGCTGTGGTCAATGGGACAGAGTTTAGTTGGAGGCCTGTATCTACTGGAGTCCCTCAGGGGTCAGTATTGGGATCAGTACTGTTCAGTATATTCATCAGTGACCTGGATGAGGGAACAGAGTGCACTGTCAGCAAGTTTGCTGATGATTGTGGTGAAGGCTGCATATACCCAGAATTATGCCCCAAATATTGCCAAAACTTGTCCCTACATGTTCTGCTCAAACCCCTCTTCCATTACATGATTTTCCAGTTAGTGGGCGAGGGGAGCCTCGTGCGGCAGTGCTGGGAGGGGGAAGGGGCTGAAGCCGCCCGCCTCGCCGCTTGGGAGAGCTGCGCTGGGCTCGGCTGCCGGCACGGCGGAGCCGGGGGCGGCGCGCCGCTCAGCCCACTCCCCCGCACCCGCTTTGTCTGCGGCTCCTTTCGTTCTGGTTTGGTGGGGTTTTTTGTTTGGTTTTTGTTTTTGTTTGGGGGGTTGTTTGTTTTGTGGTTTTGTTGTTTTGGGTGGCTTTTTTGTTGTTCGTTTGTTTAAAGCAAAACTTAAAAAAAAAACAACAACCCAGCAACAGAATCACTTATCCGCCTGAAGCTTCAGTTTTTCTGTGTGCTGCACCTGAACTGGCACACACAGTCACTGAAGGGAGTCTCTTCAAGGTTTCAACACTGCAGTGGAAGCCAAGGACTGTATGAAAAGTCACTTGTGCATCCTAGTTTTTGTGAGGGAAGGCATAAAAAGCTCTGAATTGTCCATGGGCAAGATTATTAGAAGTACTTACCTGTAACTCTTTCCTGGTGTATTGATTCATTTGTATTTTCAATATAATCTCCAGGGGACTATCCAAACCACGCACACATTTATAGAGTTAATTCCTTTCAAGACCTTTTGGGCTGTGTTTTTGTTTTGTTTTGTTTTCTTTCCCCCCTTTATTTGCTGGCCTGGGATTCGAAGGCTTTGTTGTTTTGGTGTTTTAAACTTTATCCAGATAACAAAATGGCAAATTCTGTGGAGGAATTTGGCCAACTTGATTTATTTAGGAATATTTGGACCATAAGCATGCAAATGTGTGTTGAAATATCAGTGTTGTCCTCACCTCTGCCCATCCCTCTGATGCCCTGATAGGAGGTCAAATTGGCTTCAAAATCTCACTGGGGACACCCCAACACTAGCCCTCATTGGTGGTCCCAGTCACCCACCTGTAATGGAACACCTCCCCCAGCTGGGGCCCAGCAGCTCAGTGTGACACCAGCCACACCACCCTGAGCCCTGGGGACACTGAGAATGGGCAGACCCCTGCTCCTTCGCTGACCTGTGGAGCGTGACCTCTTCTCCCCCGTTAGGTGACGGTGTCCTGTGATGGATGCTCTCTACAGAGGTCTCAGGTGCTCTGAGGAGAACTGCTGGCTCTCCATCCTGTATGGCAGCCACCGTATTTGGTCACACCTCACCAGCCCACGGTCGCTGTTTCTTAGAGCTGCTGGGGCTGTGCAGTGCTAGAAGACATCCTCGTGCTTTGTGCTGCCTTCTCTGGGGCATTCTTCTGGGATTTGAAATAAACCAGTAAAATTTCCCACACCTCTTACACTGCTGCTCACAGCTTGGGTATCTTTCTGCTTACCCTCTGTGCTGTTTTTGCCTTTGGCCTTGAAGAAGCTGCTGATGAGCAGTCTTGGAAGGGACAGCCCCAGGGATGCCTCCTTGCCTTGCTGGCTCCTTGGAAGACACGAGCGCCGCACAAGCAGCAGGTTCTCAGGGCAGAGGTCCCCCTGCCCCACGTTCTGCACCCGGAGGTGCTCCAGCCCCATGCACACTTGCAGGAGGAGGAGGCAAGCCAAGCGTTCGTAGTGCCCGGGGCTGGTCCTGTGCAAACTCTGAGATCCCTTCACAAAGTCTGCCAGGGTCTGGTATTTTTTTTTTTTTTTTTTTTTTTTTTCTTTATTCTTTTTTTTTTTCTTTTTTCTTTTTTTCTGGTTTCCTATAACTGCAGGCTGCGGGGTAAAAAAAGGCATGGATAAACGCATGCATCCATCCCTCTTTAATAATGTCCCCTAAAGTCAATGTGTATCAGAACAGTGCTCTCAAATCTGAATCGGTCACTTAGCTAAAAGATAAAAAGAAAGAAAGAAAAAAAAATCCCTTCAACTGCTATCAAGGAAATGAAAAGAAAAAGAAAAAAGGAAAAACATCATAAAACCACTAAATCCTAGAAGAGAGAAGACTAGGTAAATCAAAACACTTATGTATTTCTGTCATCTTTCTGCATCTCATGAAGCCTATATACACCAGCCCTGCTGTGCAGGAGATCTGGGAGAAGAGATGATAGGCATACATAAGTCATTGCATAAGAGATGAGCCTTTAATCTACATGTGATGATTTTAGAAACATGCAGTCTTTTTGACTAGTGTTCTTTTTAGTTTTACAAAATAGTGTCGCAACTATTCCTATATTCCTTACATGGAGGATATTCTGTACTTGCAAAAAAACCAATATTGCCATCTAGTGGGAGTGAAGATTCTGACCTGTCTGGCTCCTCCCTCTAGGTTACTGTTATCTAGCTGTTCTCTGGGACTCATAACATATGTTTCTATGGAATGTACCACAGTTCTTCTCTTTCCACAAACGATGGGGAAACTCATCATTTGTTTGCAGGTTGCTCTTGAATGTATATATGGGTAATCAGAAATATTTTGCAGGTCTAGATGGCCAAATGTTGCTCTTTGCACGCTGCTTTGCACCTGATGCCTTCGTTTGACTTTTTAGTAAGTAACTAGATTTTCTTCCAGTCTGTTTTCTCCATAACAGTTCTTACCTTACAGACTTGTGTTTTTTCATTTTCTGTTTTCCAGGCTGGTAAGTCCTGTTCTTTTTAGTCTTTGTACAGTAGCTGTTCTATACCTTTGATTGCACTTGCCACTTTCTCGAGGCTTTTCTTTGCCCTTTCTGAACTGGGGATAAGGAACAGATAGCTTAAGCTCACTGTTATGATGCCAAGGTCTGTTTTGGGCAAGGGCTGATTTCTGAACAAATGTAGGTTATTGCTGTTGTGGTGTGGTTGGGAATTGCCCAACCTCAATAGCACTGGCTGCACTTCAGCTAAGATAATCACCTTAACAGCTAGTGAACATCGAGGAGCTCAGTTCTATTTCTGGTAATCTGTATCCCCACTTTTCATTCTGAGAACAAAAGTTTGTTTGTGCTATTGACTAAAATTAAAAGTCTATGGATGATGCAGGCAACCTTTTCTTATTCTCTCAAACTTTTTACTGTCAGATATTCCTGGGCTCTTTCCTTGCATATTAATTTAAAATCATAAAACAATGTCATTTCCATCAGACCTATAAACTGTTAACTTTCTCTTCTGCTGGGAACAACCACTTTAGAAAGAATATTCACTGTGAGGTACAGAGATACAAATCTTCCTGACAAATATCCCCATTGGAGAAAAGGGGCTGTCAGAAGACCTCCCATTTCCACCTATTAGAAAGGGTCATGGAGAAGCAGCTCTTTCAAAAGGGAGGTAGAAGTGTGCCCCAAAAACCCACAGGCATAGAAACATTCAGTCCCCTTGAAAAATCAACCCAACCAGCTCCACAGGGCACAAGACACATCCTTCAGCTTTGGATGCTAATCAAGTCTACCGATGGATTCTCTCCCTAATGGCAGGCACGTTAACACTGGGATGGGCAGCTCTTTGCACATTCTTGGATGGTAGCTCAGTCTCCACAAACATTCTCAAAGCACATACATGATTCTGTTGGCTGTCCTCCCTATCTGCAAGCATGACATCGTGTCTACTTATTCGTCTGCTATTGACTTTTTCACTATGCTATCGGCTGAGGCCAATTGTATGAGGTTTAACAAGGCCAAGTGCTGGGTCTTGAGTTTTGGTCACAACAACCTCAGGCAACGTTACAGGCCTGGGGAGGAGTGGCTGGAAAGCTGCCTGGAGGAAAGGGACCTGGGCGTGCTGGTTGACACCCCACTGAAATGAGCCAGTGTGTGCCCAGGTGACCAAGAAGGCCAACGGCATCCTGGCCTGTATCAGAAATAGCATGGCCAGCAGGAGAAGGGAAGTGATTGTGCCCCTGTACTCAGCACTGGTGAGGAATTTGACCCTGCCTGTCTTCAGGGCTAAAGGTAGAACCCCAGTGAACCAGTTGTGCTGGTGACTCAACCTACTCTGTGTGTACTGGTTGCAGCAACGATGGAGCAAATCGTGTCACCTGCTCTTACCTTGAGTCTATTTTGAGTCTCTTTTTGATCGATTTCTAGGCAATAGAGTCAAGAGAGTATCTGCTCTGTCTAGTTTGTGTTTGGTTAATGAATAGCACTCTGTTTCCCCGAGGGTTACTTTTTAATTTTAGGGGGGAAATGCGTTAATTCAGCTCACTAGTTTTCATCTCTCTTCTTTTAGTTCTCATCTTAACTAGAAACTTTATTCTGAGAACTGATTGAGGTTTAAGTTCTAAAAAAGCAGTAATCTTGTAATTACAATCCATCCTCTAATACATATGCATAAGGGAAATCAGTGAAGAAAAACTAGATAATATTATTATTACCATTTCCAATATGTCTGTCTCATAAATTCTTATCTGTTTACTTAACTGTGCAATTCTAATATGTGTACAGCACATGCAGGCACAGCCTGACTTAAGTTCAGCAAACTTCGTTTATTAGCTGTTGATTACACAATTTATACTCTCAACTAATTAGCTCATACATATTGCAAAAGCTAGCTCATCATTGGTTAAATATCTCAGGGTGATACTCTGCCCTGGGCTCTGGCCTTGAGCTGTTTCTTCCCCGTTTTCTTCTAATCGCAAACCTGTCTCTCGCTTCTTGTGGATCAGCCATGTCCTTGTCCCTCATTGGTCTAAACCAGCTGTGTTCTCTGCTTGCCCAAGTCCTGTTTACACAGCTGAACTATATCTCTGTACATTTCATCCATGCAATGCATCCATGCATCATGGCTGTGCATCTTGGCTGTGCATCGCATCCATGTATTGAATCCACGCATCAGGGCTGTGCATCTTGGCTGTGCTGCATCTGTGCATAGCATCCGTGCATTGCATCCATGCATCAGGGCTGTGCATCCTGGCCGTGCATTGAGTCCGTGCATTGCATCCACGCATTGCATCCATGCATCAGGGCTGTGCATCTTGGCCGTGCATTGTATCCATGCATCATAGTTGTGCATCTTGGCCATGGGTGTGCCCACTGCATGCCGGGAGCTGTAGCCCCGGGGCACGTGGCTGCTTGGGCGGCATGGTGGTGGCCCGCGGCATGCCAGGAGGTGTATTCCCGGGGCACGGGGCTTCCTGAGCGCCAGGTTGGTGTCCCTCGGCATGCCGGGAGCTGTAGTCCTGGGGCACGGGGCTTCCTCGGCGCCATGTTGGTGTTCTTCGGCATGCCGGGAGCTGTAGTCGTGTGGCACGGGGCATCCTGTGCGCCATGTTGGTGTCCCTCGGCATGCCGTGAGCTGAGCCCCCCGGGCTGGGAGCGGGAACCGTGGCTGGGAGCGGGCGGATTTATTTATTTAAGGCGTTATTTTCAGCCTCTCCTCAGGAATCCCAAATTTACCACCCGGTTTTTTTCCAGGAAGCCAGCCGGGGCCACGCTCCAGGCTGTTGGGTGCTGACGTGCGGGTCATGCCCGACCCCCCACCCCCTTCCTGGGCCCCTTCCTTTGCACCCCCCCCTCCCCCGGCCCCCGCCGCCCCGGTTTCGCCCCCCCCCACCCGGGAACCAAGGGGCCGGTGCACTTGGAGAACGTCAGCCCTAAAAAGCACGAGCGTCTGAGGACAGCCTCCCCAGGAAAGCTGCTAGCCCCGAAATCCTACGTTCTATCTCACCAATTGCTTGCACTTTACTGACAGGACAACCAACTTGGCTCCTGAGCCTTTGAATTTAGGCTACAGGAGAGGTTGTTTGGAAAAAATGCATTTTTTCATCTTGGACAACATCAGCACTAAAAAGTACGAACTTCTGAGGATAGCTTCTCCAGGAAAGCTGCTAGCACCAAAATCCTACGTGCTCTTGCCGCAGCCGGCGCAGGCGAAGGGCCGGGTGCCGGGCTTGGGGCACCGGTGCTTCAGCGGCTGCGAGCCGGGCAGGAAGCTCTGCCCGCACTTGGGGCACCGATTGGGATGCTCGCCGAGGGCAGAGGGGGCTGCTGCGGCTTCACCTTCCTTGGCCTCCTCCTCTTCTTCGTCCTCATTGTCCTCATCCCCTTCCTCTTCCTCTTCTCCCTCATCTTCATCCTCCTCCTGATCCTCCTCCTCATCATCATCCTCATCATCATCCTCATAGCCCCTTTAACTTCTAGTTCTCTGGCCCATGGGATTTCCCCTAGCAATTGCTTGAAAAGGCTAAAGTTGGCCCTGCTGAAGTCCAGGGTTGTGATTCTGCTTGGTATTCTGTTCCTGCTGCACAAGATCCTGAACTCCACCATCTTGTGGTTGCTTCAGCCAAGTCTGCCCTCAACCTTCACTGTTTCAACCAGACCCTCCTTGTTAGTGAGGGTAAGATCCAGCAGCATCCCTCTCCAAGTTGGCTCATCCACCATTCACATCAAGTTATCATGCACAGAGCACAAACCACATTCACACCCTGACTGCTTCTGCAGAGATTTCAAACACAGATTATGGTCACCCACATGAGTCTCAGACTGGAAAAGCCACTGGACCTGTAGCACAGTTCTAACCTGCAGCAATGTGCTACTGCCAGAACACCTGAGAAAAGGGAAACCACATGCCTGCTGACTTATGTCTTCCATAAATCCTGTTAAAAGTGCCAGAGATGCCTTTTTACAACCTCTGCAATGTTATTAGGAAAGTTCCTAGTGATGAGCAAATTGTAATATTTGGAAATTAATTCCACTAAAATGTAAGTTTTGAATCTAAATATTGTCAAGAACATTCATCACTGTGACTACCAGTTTTCAGACTGTAAATGTATTTACATTGATAGTTGTCTTACTGATAACATATTTTCAAGGTAGGCTGTTTTTAGTCAGCGTAAATTAATTAGAAACACAGAAGCACTTAATAAAGCCTGTATGTGCTTGGGCTTTCAATTTTATCAAACTTTTTCATATCCTGGGGACTATAGGAGGGGTTGTTGTGATGTGGTTAAGAAGAAGGGAGAATGAAGAGGGAGAGAATAGGGGAGAAGAAAATAAAACAAACATCACTCTGGTCCTCTGAACTGTGGCAGATGTGAAAACTGTGGAGGAAGCAAGCAAGGAGAAAAGAGGGATTGAGGAGTTCCAAGGGTGTGTGGTGTGCACAGCCTGGACATGCATTTACATGCACAGGCACTTTGCACATTACATTGCACAGGCAATGCTGAGGGTTTGTCTGCTCCACATGTGCCAATTGCCAAGGCCAAGGACAAACTAGAAAATTGAGGGGATGAGGTGACAGGAGGTGATGAGATGTCAGGAGGAGGTGACAAGAGGAGGTGACGAGGTGACGAGGTGACATGAGGTGATGAGAAGAGGTGAGGAGGTGACAAGAGGAGGTGATGAGGTGACGACAGGAGGTGATGAGAGGTGACAAGGGGAGGTGACGAGGAGGTGAGGAGGTGACAGCAGGAGGTGAGGAGGTGACAGGAGGAGGTGATGAGGTGAGAGGGGGAGGTGAGAAGAGGTGAGAAGAGGAGGGGATGAGAGGAGACGACAGGCAAGGATGCCCCTTCTTGCTGTGTAAACATTCAAGCAGCAGTATCCATCTCTATATGAACCCTAGAGAAAGAGTGAACATTCCATGGGAAATAGTTTCTTCAGTCAGAAAAGAAGGAATCAGAGTATGCTGCCTATCTGGAGTAACAACAACGAGGGCAAGCTTCAGGCAAAAATGTCACAAGGCTTCTAATAGGTAAGACATATAATTATTTTATCTGCTAGCAGATCTGTTTTGTCTCACCCTTTAATTATAATACTCCAATATGAGGTTGTGAGCCTTAGTTTCCTCCCCTGGGCAACTTGGCAGTAGCCTCCTGAGAACTTTCTCCATCTCTGGCTAAAGGCCTTAAAAACTTACAGGTGTAGCAGCCAATTTCCAGAGAAAAGCTGAAATTAAGTCTTCTTGAAACACACATCCAGTCACTTCTTGTCCATATGCCAGTTACTGGTGCTACAAGAAAAAGATAACAAGGCAAATAAATATTGTTTTATTAATTATCTTATATTTCTGTGGGTTGTGTTTTGTTTCAAATACTGCAATGTCATTGTGTGGATGGAGAGCTCAGCTATAGAGGCTAAACTTGGAATATTTGCAGCAATTATAAGCAAGTGAAAAAGAAGAGTTTAAGAGGCATGTCTTCACGACATATTGTACAGGACTGAGTGTGCTGCATTAGGTATACATTAGAGAAGAGTGCATTTTAGTGTCATGGTTTTGTCTTGAGAAGACTTTTCTGCCATATTTCATGGTGACTGCCTTTTAAAACCAGCTACAGAAAGTCTTCCAAGAACAAAATGCAGACGTTATTGACATCTCTATGTTGAACTGAGCCACTCAGATGTTCCTTACGCTTTACACCTTCTCTGCTTTCTCGGGAAGGGATGAAGTGACTGTCTGTAGAGTAAGCTAATTCTCAATGGGCAAAACAGCAATATCACGCAGTTGTTGCAAGCCCTGTCTTCACAAAGCCCAATCTAGGCTTTTAATACACAGTGGTGTTGACCATAAGTTGGCTTTTTGTTAAGGGACTTAGAAGACAGCTGGGGATAGACTGTTTCCAAGTGCATGAAGCAACAGGACAAGGAACAGTGGTTTTAGGGGTAGTCTTGGCTGTAGTGACCACAGCGTGTTAGAGTTTAATGTCATTAGGGAAAGAAGCAGGGTAATAAGTAAAATTTCTGCCCTGGACTTTAAGACAGCTAACTTTGTTGTCTTCAAAAATCTACTTAGAAGAATCTTGTGGGCTAGGGCTCTAAAAGCTAGGGATGCCCAAAAGAGTTGATTAATATTGAAACCTTAGCTCCTCAAAGCTCAAGATAAATATATTCCCTTGAAAAAAAAAAAAATAAAGGAGAGGAAGGAGGGAACCGGGTCTTTCCGCTTCGGTTCGGTCCCGCTTCGGCTCTTCCCGTCCCGGTTCGGCTCTTTCCGCTTCGCTTCGGTCCCGGTTCGGTTCTTTCCTCTTCGGTTCGGTACCAGTTCGGCTCTTTCCGTCCGGGTTCGGCTCTTTCCGTCCGGGTTCGGCTCTTTCCGTCCCGCCTCGGCTCTTTCCGTCCGGGTTCGGCTCTTCCCGTCCCGCCTCGGCTCTTTCCGCCTCGGTTCGGTACCAGCTCGGTTCTTTCCGTCCGGGTTCGGCCCTTCCCGTCCAAAGGGCAATAATATGGTCTGTGAAAGAAAAAGCAGCACAAAGGAAGTAAGGGGGCTGCTCAGATGCCATGTGCATGTAAGGGCTGCAGGGACAGAGAATGATGAAGTAAGGAATATGCAAACCAAAGCTGGAGAGAACTAAATGCAAGAAAATGAAGGAAATGAAAGTTTAAAGGATCTTGGACTGTAATTCCTTGTTATAGTCTTCAAATGCATGAGGACAGGTGTATTTGCTCCTGCTGGTGAAAGGTTTGGCTAATGCTACAGGACTGATGGAAAGCTGCTTTTCAGTCTCAAAATGGTCAACAAGCCTTTTTTTCAAGTAATACTCACTGTAACTGCAAGTGACATGCCCAAAGGGCTGTCACAAGTAGAAAACACAGTGGAATATCTTATTTCTTCAGTTGCTTTTAGCTGTTGTCTTGCCTGTTACATTTCTATTCACAAATGCTTATTTTAAAAAGTCACCTGTGCTTTGGTGTGTCAACCTGCACTGAGATGATTCAGAAAGCTTTCCCTCAAAGCCCTGTGGTATTTGTGCAGCTCTCTCCTTACATGGTAAGTTTCGTCTTAGATGTACAATGAAAATACAAAAATTTTAGAGGCTTTAGACTCAACCACTTTGAGTGCAGGCAGGTATAAAGAGAAAATTGTGATATTGTTGAATGGCCAGTTTTATAAAGTGAGCAGTCTGGTGAAAAGTAGATGCTGTTTTCTGCTCTTCTGTGTTTCCCTTCTGCTCAGGTTTGACAGAGGTCGGTGAATTGGATAGAAAATCTTGTAACCCTCCTTGCTCTGAAATATAGTGGCATTGTTAGAAAGTTTATATAATTACAGAAAATACAAACTTGCTGAAATATAATAAGTAAAGTAAATGTATTTGTATTTTCATTTTTAAAAATCTGTCTCACCAGAAGTAGCTACATACCCATTTCATGAAATTAGATCAACATCTATTAATTTCTACTGCAAAGAGCATTCCATAACCAACTGTGGGTAGTTACACTGTACTTTTAATTCCTTATGTACAGGGGGGTTTTAAGACGTATGCTGAAACAAACTGTTACTGGGGGCAAAAAAAAAAAAAAAAGAATCCAGGTTTGGTTGACGTTGGGGGGAGTTGGGGGGTGATTTCCCCCGGTGTTGGTGGCGGGGGGGGTTTGTGGGGGCAAATTCCCCCAGTTTTGTTGGCTTTGGGGGGGGATTTTGGGGCAAACTCCCCCGGTTTTGGCCATTTTGGGTCAGATTCCCTCAGTCTTGGCGACTTTGGGGGCAGTTTTGGGGCGAATTCCCCCGCTTTTGGTGACTTTGGGGGTCCCCTCCCCACAGATCGACGGCTCCTCGGTCGACGTTCACATCAACATGGACCAGGCGCCATAATGCCAAACTAAGGACATTTCACCAGGTCTGTAGATAGAGGCTTTAGTATTTTCCCATGATAATAGCAAGCTGCTTTCTAGTATCATACCTTATGTAGCTACCAGCTGTTTTGGCATGAGATAGGGTATCCTAATGTCTCCTCCTTCCATGTGAAAGTGGCAAGGCATGAATCCCAATGATAGCTGATGTACAAGAGATCCTCCCAAACACAGAAAAAAGTCAGACAGAGAATGTGCTCCCAGTTTCCCTAGCTTGTACAAAGTACTAGTTTCCTTTCTCCTCTTACATCCTCTTGAGCTTCTTATCACATAATAATTCATCCTTCCTATCCCTTCCTTCCTCCCACACAGACATACTATGTGCCTCTTCCTGCTTTCTCCATTGATGTGTTCAGGTGCAAAGATTTGGTTTTTGAAAAGGTAATGAAAAAATACCATTAATTAAACCCTTGTTAGCTCCCCCATGCTTGAACTCTTTATTTCTAAAATTTATAAACATATACTGGTAAATATAAAATAAAATCTTACCTTAAGAAAAACCTGATAAGAGACCCCACTTCAACTTTCCCTATCCTCAGATAAAATAAGAAGAAGCTTGGAAGTTTTTCTTTTAATCTGCACTTCCAAATGACTCCTGTTTTTCACAGGACTTACTTAAAGCAAATGTGGAGCTTGAGGTATTTACTCATTCCCAAGGAAGGGTTTTAGCTCTGTCTGCATTATTCCCACTGAAGTTTGAGAGATTGTTCGTAATAAAAAGATTTGGCAGCTTCATGATTCACTAGGCTGGGTATCCAGCCAAGATATAATGATGGTTCATCCTGGGGTAGGGGCGGGAGGACGGGGTGGGAACTAGGAGGGGATTGCGGGGAACTGGAAATTACTGGTGGGCACTGGGAGGGACTGGGCAAGACTGGGGGAGATAAATGGGCACTGGGAGGGGATTGGTGGGGACTGGGAGGTGACTGGTGAGCACTGGGAGGGCACTGGGAGGGGATTTGTGGGGACTAGGAGGTGACTGGTGAGCACTGGGAGGGCACTGGGAGGGGATTGGTGGGGACTGGGAGTGACTGGTGAGCACTGGGAGGGAACTGAGTGACATGAGATGGCCTAAAAATAACCAGTAAAAACTCACAGTATTTATGTTGCTTGACTTGCAGTTTAATAAGTGATAATGGTGTATAGTCCATATACAAGGAATCCACACAGCACCACAGTATACTTGTTTCAGATCTAAGCTTGTATTTAAACATAGTATTTAAACATATTTGTGGGCTTCAGAATTTCAGGACAGACCTTAAGGACAACAATAGAGCTAATTGAAGAGTCTAGTCTAGGGAGTGAATGGTTCCATTACTCTTGATGTTTTATGTCCCAGCGCCGCCGCCGCCGGTAGCCGGGAAGGGCCCGTCGCCTCCGCCGCTGTCCCCGGTGCCGCTGGAAGCTCCAGTGCTCGCGGAGGACCCCGCTCCGCCGCTGTCCCCGGTGCCGCCGGAGCCGCCGCTGTCCCCGGTGCCGCGGCGGGGCCGGAGCAGCGGCAGGAGCGCGCCGGGCGGGCAGGTGCCGGTGCCGTTGCCGGTACCGTTGCCGGTGGCGGGTCCCGGCGCGGGCAGCAGCAGCAGCAGCAGCAGCAGCAGCGGGAACAGTTTGGCTAGGCAAGATAAAAAATTTAAAGGAAATCACGTTAAAAAACCTCACACAAACCCAGCTTTTTTCTTTGTTTCTTAGTGAAAAAACAAACAAACAAACCATATCCTTATATTGTATAGCAGTGAAAAATAATTTGTTGGAGCTGAAAAGAAACTTCTTTGGTGATTTGTCTTTGCAATGTCATTTTTGGATACTTGTCATTTTCAAAATGCAAATGCTTGAAAATAGGAAACCTGACATGTTTTTATAACTATCAGTGTGGAGTTTTCTGGGGGGGAGAGGGACGCCCCAAAGCCTCCTGCCTGTCCCCTCCGTGCCTGCCTGGCTCCCCCCCACACCCCCCCCCCCCCTTCAGCTGGCAACTGGGATAAACTGGGGGGGAGGGGGCCGGGATCTGCCTGTTGCTGGCAGCGGGCAGCTCAGCCTCTGCCTGCACATGCTGGGGGGGATGGGGGGACGGGGGACTGGAGAGTGCCCAAAATGGAGATTTCTCCCCCAAAATGGCTCTTCCCCCCCTCTCAAACCGCTGCCTGTGGCTCCCCCGGGAAGTTTGTTAGTAACATGATTACTTTTTTACATTACCCTTTGTGGCTCTTTTACAGGTGGCCTTCAGACTTCTAGGGCAGTGCAGAAAATGGATGGTAAAGCATTACTTCAGAGTTAATTGAGGAAAACCAGCTTATTTAAAGTCACTGAAATAATGAGACCTGAGTTAGATAATTCTGTGCATTAAGTGTAAACACTTCTCCCTGCTAGCAATTACAAGTGTACAATTTCTGTGCTACTTTTCTTTCCTTTACTTTCTGGTCCTGTTCTTTACTAAGCCTCCAAACAATTCTATGTAATTTAACAGTTGCATTTCAATATGTGTATTTAATCCTTATCAGTGTTATTGTAGTTTTTTCCTGGTCAAAACATGCCTAATTGAACTATGAAGATCACATAATCTTAAACATTTTGCCCAAATGCTCTTCTTTATGCAAGTGCAGTTCCTTTGACATCGAAGGTCATTATCCTGCGATTGAGGTCCACTGACACAAAACTACAGAAAAATTATGTTCAATCAGGATGGCTGGTTTTTAAGATTTTGAGCAAAGACACGGGGCCGCGCCTCCAGGGCTCCGGGACTGCACCCCCCGGCACACGGGGCAGAACCCCCGGGGTACCGGGATTCGGGACTGCACCCTCTGGGTACCGGCACACGGGGCAGAACCCCCGGGGTACCGGGATTCGGGACTGCACCCCCTGGGTACCGGCACACGGGGCAGAACCCCCGGGGTACCGGCACTCGGGACTGCACCCCCTGGGTACCGGGACAAGGGGCAGCACCCCCCGGGGTACTGGGACGGGGGGCAGCACCCCCTGGGGTACTGGGGATGATGTAAAAGCTGCAATGAACATGAAAACTTTGAGGATGATGCAAAAGTAATTCAGTTAATATTGAAAAGATAAAAGCCTACAGGGGTCTACAGCAATGGTTATGTAATTAATTGCATCTAATTTTTTATTAGCCTCCACTTTAAAAGAACATTTTATGTGAAGAACTTCTAGATTGTGCAGCACAGAGGGTTTACACAATCAAAGGACTTTTCCTTAGGACTTAGCTCCTTTTTCTTGAACATGTAATTGTCTTATTTTTAATTTCTAGCAGCCTTATCTAATGTTAGGATAGGCATATCTTGCTACACAGCCTGGATTGCATTTCCTTCCTCAGAAAAGCAGTTTAGTTCTAAGAATTTCCATATGTATTGATTAGAATGTTTTGCTGTTAGCCAGCAACGTGTGAAAATGTCTTTGGTTAAAGACAAACAGACTCACAGTATTTTCTTTCCAAGTCTGAAATACACTACTTAATTGCAGATGACAATAGATAATCACAAAGGTGAACTGATTTTATATAGAGTGACATGAGATCTGTACAGTGGTGTATTCCAAAAGTTCTCCCGTCCCGATTCTGAGGCATGTGCAAAAATGACACAGCCCTCGCCTCAGCCCCCTCAGGAAAGGTGCTAGCCCGCAATTTCCTGGCTGAATCTTCTCCTTCCCCGTGCCTCTCCGCTGCAGAAAGCACTCGCAGCTGCCGCCTTGTAAAGATGATGTCTGTGCAAGATGGTGTATGTCTAAAGTGCTCCATTCGCGATTCTGAGGCGTGTTCAAAAATGACAAAGCTGTCGCCTCAGCTCCCTCAGGAAAGGTCAATTAGTATCAGGAAAATTTACAAAAAAAGATATCCAGAGACAACAGCTAGTCAAGTATACTTGACCCTTATTTCTGAACTTCAACCTTTTCTGCTTTTATTTTAGTACAACAGTGCTTTTCTCTGAGCATGTATAGAAGACTTTGCTATTTGAATTGGGTTTTCATGTTTGGTGGCTGTTGGTTTGGGTTTTGTTTGTTGTTGGGGTTTTTTTTCCTTTTTTCTTGTTTGTTTTTGTTTTGATTTGGAAGGTGGGTTGTTTTGGGTTGGTTTTCATGTTGGTATCCCTAGGTATGCCGGGAGCTGTAGTCCCGGGGCACGGGGCTTCCTGTGCGCCATGGTGGTGTCCTTCAGCATTCCGGGAGCTGTAGTCCCGGGGCACGGGGGTTCCTGTGCACCATGATGGTGTCCCTCGGCATGCCGGGAGCTGTAGTCCCGGGGCACGGGGCTTCCAGTGCGCCATGTTGGTAGCCCCTGGCATGTTGGGGGCTGTGGTCCCGGGGCAGGGCGCTTCGAGTGCGCCATGTCGGTGCCCCCGGGCACGCGGGGATGGATATATAATCATCTCAAGATTGTGTTCCTGGATAGGAAAGGTCAGCTTAAAGCCCATGTGACTTAAAGATTATTTTTATTTTCTCTGTGAATCTCTTCACATTTCATCTGCCTTTTTGCAAGCAAGTCACTTGATTCTTGGTTAAAGTTCTGCAATTCCTTCCATCTTTACCAGAATAATTCCTCACACATCCCATGACTTCTCAGTCTCTGTAAGGGCCTTTGGTGAGGGACCTTGTTGAAAGCCTTCTCAGAAGTCCAGGTGGATTTTTCAGGAGGCTTCCACCACCTCCCTGGGCAGCCTGTGCCAGCAGTTTCCTGGGCAGAAACATCTTTGGGGCTTTCTGGGTGTAATGGCAAAGCCATTTCTTGTCTCTTTGCTGAGGTGAACACCAAGTTTTGTTGTCCAGGGTTGTAGCTCATCTTGTGCACAGCCAGGAGCAAGGTAAAGCAGCAATGGAAACAGAGCTCTTAGAACTAAAGCAGCAGGTGACAGAAGCTTGATAGCTGAAACAGGCTTCCTGTGTTCAGCACCACTGCTCATGGCTTCACTCTTTTCTGTGAGAAACTTATGATGGAGGCAGCTAACACATGCTGGCTAATCCTGACCCAGTCTCAATTTCTCATTCTAAATTGGACAAAAAACAGAAGACCAAATTATTCAGTCCTATTTGAACCAAAATCCTAAAGAGGCTTCCAAATTGTGGAAGGTTGCAGCACTTTGTTCCCGAGTTGCATCTGTTCTATAAAGGTGTTTCACTAATTAGGAGGAAAGAAATCCAAAGCACAGTTGTTTATTTACTCGAGCCTCAATGCAAGTCTCTTTCTTCTTTCTTTTTTTTCTTTTTTTTTTTTGTCTAATATTTGTTGAGGAAGCCCATTGGTACCTCAAGAATCCCACTGCATAGGTCAGGGGATCATTTATTTTAGCTTCTCTGTCCTTCTCTGTTGTTGACTGTTCACGAGGTCCTTTGTATCCTCTCCACTGTTTGGTAGGAAGAGAAAGGGGTTTGTAGTTACTTGCTTATAAAGTTTCCAAATGTTTGATTTCTGTTACAACACCCAAATCTTGAGTTGTGAGTGTTTAACCAGTGAAAGAGTGACACAGAAAGTCACTCTAGTTACAGATTTTATTCCTTTTACCTTCAGTCACTAGGCAGAAGTCAGCCAGACAATATCAAACAAACTAAACTGTCCTCTTGACATTGGAGCCCTGTTTTTGAATATTAACAGGAAGTTCTTTCTCAACATGAGGAAAAGATTATTTCCCGTTAGGGTGACAGAGCCCTGGAAGAGGCTGCCCAAATTGGTTATGGAGTCTCCTCTGGAGACTTTCAAACCCCACCTGGATCTGTTCCTGTGTGGCCTGACCAAACACACCTGATTTAAATTGCATTGTCTTTATTGCATCAAACATGGTCTTTATTGCTGGTTTCCCACTAGAACAACAGCCTGCAATCAAGCCTACAAGGCTGTAAGAACTTTAAAGGGTTTGAAAAGGCAGGAGCTCTCTACATAGAAGTGATGGTTTTGTCTGAGTACCTTGCTCATTTAAACTCACTCACCTGTGAATTGCAGCATTGCACACACTGGAAAATGAAGCATAAATGTCTGTGCCATAAACACGGTATTTTACATCTTGACATCGTGTTTTTTGTTGTTTTTGTTTTTGGGTTTTTTTTTGTGTTGTTGGTTGTTTTTGTGGTGTGGGGGGGGGGGGGGGGGGGGTGGTTGTTGTTTGTTGGGGTGTTCCGGGTTTTTTTCCGGCAGAAGTTTGAGCTCCTTCTTGTCCTCGCTGTCGGGTTTTCCTTTGCCCTCTCCCTTTTTTCCGTTGCGTTGATTCTTCTCTTCTCGGCGCCGCACAAGATCCCGCTGGGTTTCACTGCTGCCGGAGAGGACGGATTTGCTTTCACTTCTCATCGCAGCAAGGTGCTTTACAAGGCTACAAATACTGTTACAAGATGAAACAGTGCCATGAGGAGATGCAGGCTTAAACCACAGCTGGAATTACAAGGTCACCACCAGGTGACCCACCAGTGCACATGGGGTTTTTGATTTTAGGAGAGCTTTTGATAACCTCTCCAACAGCATCCTCTGGGCAAAAGCCCCACGCATGATGAGAACTGGACACAACGTGCCAGGTGAGCACCGGGCTGAGGGGTCAGGATCAGTGTTGTAGTTAACAGGGCAAGACCTGAAAATTGTTAACTGTGTCTGAGGTCATATTTACACATCTAAAGTATCCATTCTGTCTATGAAGATTCCTATTTCCTTATGCATAAAAACCCATGGAACAAGTTCCTTCAGATATTCCACTGGGGTAGTTTATGTGTCCTGTTCTTCTATATGCAGCTTTGTTTCCATAGGTCTTCCATCTTAGAATAAATTTCTAAGTTAAGAAATGTTTCTCAGTTAAAAAGAACAGACAAAATGTTAAAATCCATGCTAAAAACAGTTCTTAGGTATTTTTCTTGCAAGGGAAGGTCTCACCCTCCTACCATAACATCCCACCTGACCTCTGCTTTAACATAACCAATCCCATTGATACTCTGCCACAGCTATGTTACCTAGCAAGAGGTTTTCCATGCAGGCAGGAAGCAAAATGCTCAAAGGATATGGAAAAACACATCCCACCTACAGATTCAGGCAGCTGCTAATCCTGCCTTAGTGCTCGATTGGGTAGCACCTCGAGAGTTATTTATTCAGATTATTCTTTAAATTTGAATTACAATGGAATTTTTCAAATAGTACCTGTGCAATGTGTAACACTGAACACTGGTGCTCTCTGTTCTCAAGTGATAACAGACCTTCTGAGAGGCAAGGTAGCAAGGAGATGTGGAAGTGGGTGTGAAAAACCCAAGGGGGTTCAAGATGACTAGCCTAAGAAGTCCTGCTCGTGGTGCTTAGCTGTTTTGGTGTTGTTTTGCAGTTAATTGTGTATGCTGACAAAAGAACAAAGGGCAGACTGGAGGGCAGAAAGCAATGCTAACCCAAACTAGCAAGTCTGAAAGAGGAAAATGAGGGGTGCTGGGCCCTCTCCTGCCCCACTTTGGGGTGCTGGGCCCCTTGTCATCCCACACTGGGGTTCTGGACCCCTTGTCACCCCACGTTGGGGTGCTGGGCCCCCTCCTGCCCCGTACTGGGGTGCTGGACCCCTTGTCACCCCATGTTGGGGTGCTGGGCCCCCTCCTGCCCCACGTCGGGGTGCTGGGTCCTTTGTCACCCCACATTGGGCCTTCCCTTGATGTGCATTTCATAATCCTATCCGGTCCAGTGGAAACTTGCATTCAGAGAGGTTCTCAGTTGTTTTCAAACATTAGAATATGCACCTCAGATTCACACCTAATGATGTAAAATGAAAGACTATGGTTTGCTAATGTTATAGACAATTATAGTAGGTATAAAGCAAATGCCATGTGCTGCTATTGCTCTTTTATACTGTTTTCTTATGCAGATGGATGGAAATATGCCTGTTTCAAGTCAATAGAGGATGGCTCCCACCTCACATATGTTGCCTCTTCTATAGTTACATGAGAATGTAAGCAGCCAAAATCCTAAGTAGTCCACATTCAAGCGGGCGGGGAACGCATTTCCAACCAGCAGAACAGCAAATCACTGGTATTAAAAACTACTATTCTGTCCTTGTTCATCAGTAATCTTCTGATCTTAAAATGGGAACTTTCAAGCCATGGGGGGAAGTTTCCTACTTCATAAGCATAAGAAAAGGATACGCTTTGCATGGAGCTGTGTATTAGTTGTCATGGCTTTCATGGAGTGAAGACAAGCCCTTTGGTTACAACACAGATGTATGATTGCAGTAGCTCTTCTTTGATCATATCTTATGTTGTGAGGGGTTGTGCATGTGTCAGTTCTGGACTATGAAAGCATGAAATTCCTTTACTCAAGATGTGGGCTATAAAAATGGGCTCCTTTCTTTTACTGTCAGCAGCTCTCTCTAAATCTTTGCAAAGTTTATCAGGAAGACTTTGTTTTACCTCATCCCAGCTATACAAATGAGTCATTTTTATTGTCTCACTGATTTAAACCAATTATTTCTCTCTGGAAGTATCACTGTTCCATCTCTTCCTTCCCTCTTCTGATCACTGTAATTTCAGTAGCTCAAACACACAAAACCCAAAACAAACAGGCCTATAACTTTCATAAAAACTCAGACCCTGTGTCTTCAGCTCTAAAATATTTGAGCTTATGAAATTTTCTATGATAGATCCATGGGGTTTATAGGGATGTCAGGGACTTTTGTTTTCAGCTGCTTCTACTGGGGACTGTGAGCTTTCTGTTAGTATCAGCCATCCTTGGGAAGTCATTTTCCTGCCAGGAGACTGAAGAAATGGCTATTTTGTGAAAGCATTTGAGGTGTCCTCACTTGCATCATTGCCCCGACACCCGCTCGTAGAACTCGAACATCTGTGGGACGCAGCGGCGAGGTGGGATCCCAGCACGGCCCAGTATGGCCCCACGGGAATCCCAGCACGGCCCAGTATGGCCCCACGGGGATCCCAGCGCAGCCCAGGATGGGCCCACAGGCATCCCAGCACACCCCAGTATGGCCCCTTGGGGATCCCAGCACATCCCCACGGGGATCCCGGTGCATTCCAGTATGGCCCCCCGGAGATCCCAGCACAGCCCAGTACAGACCCACGGGCATCCCAGAGACCAGTATGGTTCAACTATGGCAAAAGAACATAAAACGGAAACAACCCATTAGAGAAAGCACTACTCTCCTGAAGAATACCACTGCTGCCGAGAAGATGATATCCCTCGTGGCTCAAAGCAACCAAGTCGACGAGCGAGGCAGAGGGGTAAGAAAATGTGGAGAAGGGACTAAAGGATATTTTAGTGCTAATCGTAATTTAAAGGCTTCACTAGAAAAGGACGACCAAAATTCCATACTGAATAAAAGGATTGGCAGATATGGCAGACACCTAGAAGCCTCCAGGGATGAAGCTTCCACCCTTCCCTGGGCAACCTCTGCCAGTCTCTCACCTCCCTCATGGGGAAGAACTTCACAGAATCCCCAAGGTTGGAAGAGACCTCAGAGATCATCGAGTCCAACCTGTCACCACAGCCCCCATGCCTAAACCCTGGCACCAAGTGCCATGTCCAATCCCCTCCTGAACACCTCCAGGGATGGGGACTCACCACCTCCCTGGGCAGCACACCTCAATGGCTAACATCCAATCTGAATCTACTCACTTCTAGTTAAAAAAAGAGTCACTTTGTGACTGTCACTAGGAAAAGAGCAGAGCCTGGCACAAAACACTGTTTTTGTGCAAGCCCAAGGGAAGGTGAACACCCTTTTTGGTTTTTTGTATTATTTCTCAGCTGAGGTGCAGGTCTCCAGTGTGCATATTCAAGCAAACAACCTCCTGCCTTTGCTACCAGGAAAATACCATGTGGCAAAAGCAAGAAATCTGAATTACTTCTCACTGTTACCATGTGCTAAACTGCAGAAGCCAAACTCTTGTCTGGTGGATCCAAAGCACAAGATATCCCAGCCCCTCTAAGAAGACTCACCATTTTCACCCCTCAAGACAGAAAAGCTAGTCTCACCAACTTGGAGTGTTCAGAGAGAGGAATCAGTCCCAGAACAGAATTCAGGGCTTTGTGATTTCCACTCTGATATTTAGCTCATGCCTCTTGAGAAAGCAAGGCAAGGCAACTAAGCTGGAATTGATGTCACAGCCCCCAGCCACTGCATGGTATTTAGGCATCTAGTTAAAAATCTAGCCTGTGGCAAAGCAGAAAACAACTTTCCAAAACCTCACAATATCCCCATGGAGTTTAGAAACTTCTGAAAGGAGAGACCAGCCCTTCTCTCTTTCAGTAGTACTGGTGTTTTCTCACAGAAGTGCTAGGGAAGAAGCCTCCAGGACACTGAGTTTACTCCTTGCAAAGTTATGTCTTCTATTCTGTGCTAAATTCAGGTGAAAGCTGGATAAATCTAACCACCAATTCCATATGGAACTCAAGCTACAGCTTCTCTTCACTCTTCTAAACTCAATTCTTCAATTGGTAGGTATTTGGACATTGTGTTTCTCTGGGCAAGTTTTCCAGGCTGCAGGTCTCACATATCTTGATGAGTAATGTATTGCCATTCTTCTGAGGTGAATTTTGCTCATGTAACCTGTTAATACCCCAATGGGGCAAGGAACCAGTCAGCTCAGCCCAGAATGTTTTAGTACATGTCTCTCTGACAAGAGATATGCAGTTCTTCCTCCCTGAGACTTTTTATCTCAATGCACCATCAGTCCAAGTGTGTGTTCTTTCTGATGCAGAGATATTATGTAAAAAGCCTCTTGCTGAGAAAAACAGAATTGCACAATGTTTTTTGCTATTTCATCCATGATTGTTCTCCAAGGGATCAAAAATTACAAGAGACACTCATGTGGACAGCCTGGGCAAATATCTTCTTAAAAATTCCAGCAGGATGAAGAACAAGATTTTCTGGAAATCATTCTGTGCAAAACACTGTCCAAATTCCATTTGAACAAAAAGACACATCCACAAATGAAACACATTGACAGCTTTCAGGCTTCAGTGGAGAGCCCAGGCAGAGGTGCCGGGGTGTGTGGAGCTGATTTTGGGGAAAAAAATGGAGATTTGGGGACAAAAATGTGGATTTGGGGGAAATGTGGATTTTTGGTTAAAAAGGGTGGATTTGGGGGAGAAAAATGCGGATTTTTTGGGGAAAAAAGGGGATTTGGGAAAAAATGTGGATTTGGGGGACAAAAAGGGGGATTTGGGGACAAAAATGGGTATTTTGGGGAAAAAAAGGGGGGTTTGGGGACAAAAATGGGGATTTTGGGGAAGAAGGGGGAATTTGGGGACAAAAAGGGATTTTTTTGAAAAAATCAAGCCCGTTCTGCAATACAATTTCTCCACCTTGGCCTTCTAACATGTTTCACAGCACATGAATGAATACTCCGTGGACATTATCAACTTTCTGACAAGTTTGTCACTTAGCTTCTTACTTCTACACCAATCTGCGTCCTGGTGAACAGTGTAGCAAAAGGACACAGAGCAAGAGAAATTAGTGATGGGCTGAAGTACAACAGGCGACTTGTGATACAGAATTCAAAGTGTCCCTCTGAAGACTGGGATGTTGGGGCTGCTGTAGAACTGGGCTCTGAATGCAGGGATTGACCATAAAGCTGCTTGAATTGGCACAGTGTCACAGTATAATAGAAAACATTATTCTGCTTGTTTTCTAAACCCCTCTCTTCTTCTATTCCTCTCCTCAAGGAGATAATTACAGATAAAGTTTTTCCAGAGAAGTTATCTAATTGCCTGCCACGGCCTCAGATCAAGTAGGTATTTGCATGCTTTAATTTATGTCTGCAAATTTACTTCTGGGCACAAAATAAAGAGTTAGACCAAAGTCAGCTGAACCACTTTTTGATACTGAACCAGAAGTTTCAGTGGTTTATTTGCACGAGTTTTGCCTATGTGCAAATTATGCACAGGGATGGGCCTGCCAGCTGGGGCTGAGGTACTCCTCCTGAGGTCTGGGATAGAAATTCCTCCTCCTGCACTGCAGTGGAAATTTTCAAAGTTAAAAAGAAAAAAGAAACCAACAAAAAAAAAAACAAACACGGAAGTGAGGTCCTGTTTCTTGCCTCCAGGCTACCCTGGCCTAGTGCTTTATTGCACTCCAGCTCCATGGCAATGCCAAGCAGATTCATGTGTTGTGCAGATCAAGTGCAGCTTACCCAGCAAGAGGGAGTGACACCAGATTCTTTTGTCGCTTAACCAAACGTCCCTGCTAAGCATAACGGAGAGATTGGATTGTATGTATCCACAAATGGACGGAGGGCAGTTTATCACTCACCTTCGTGCTTGTAACGCTCAAACATCTGAACCAGACTTCAGGAAGAGTAGAGTCCCAAGTTTAATTTTGCTCCCTCTGCATAAACCAGGGTTGATATGTGTTAGAAGTCGACCTCTATCAAATACTCACAGAAATACAAAATGGAGCATTCTGTAGAGATAATTTAAGGAATGTTTTTCAAGTTCATGTTAGTTCTACATACTGACTGCCTGAATACATAAAAGCAACTGCTGTCTCCATGGGAACTCAGGTCTGATGAACAAAAAGAAATCAGACATTCAAATTATTACCCTCTTTCTTTGGTAAACTTTCACTACATTTCCCTTTTCCCCCATGATTTTGTGTCCTTTTACTAGTATTTTATGATGGAAAATCATATAAATCTATTAATGCAATGATATAACAAGATTTAACTTGCCAGGGTGCATAATTAGATTGGAATTTTAGTGCCCAATAAAAGATGCTGAATTTTGTCATAACATAGGAGGGCAAATTAAAAATAAGACAGGAGATTGATACTGGCAGTCTTGGAATAAAATGTCACTTCCAAAAAGCCAATAAATAAGGTGCTCCTTCCTTTCAGGTACTAATTTCATTTACATACGATCACTGCAAGAGCATTCTCAGCTCTGACAAATGTGTGATAGTTGATTTTGCTGCAGCAGTTTGTAATTCCCTGAGGGTGCTGTGCTCCTGTGGGTTGTGGCGGTCCGATGGGATGTTGGGGTCCCGTGGGATGTTGGGGTCCCATAGGGTGCTGGGGACCCGTGGGATGTTGGGGTGCTGTAGGGTGCTGGGGTCCCATGGGATGTTGGGGTGCCATAGGGTGCTGTGCCCCCGCGGGGGGAGGTCGGCAGAGGGGCGGGTGGGGAACGAGAGGGCAAGGGAGTGTAGATGGCGGTGGGCGCGGTGTCGGTAGCAAGGGGCGCGTGGGGTGGTGGGGGCGCGACAGGAAGTCCCGTGCCCCGGGACTACAGCTCCCTGCATGCCGAGGGACACCAACATGGCGCCGAGGAAGCCAATGCCCCGGGACTAGATCTCCTGGCATGCCGTGGGCAGAAACATGGCTCACCGGAAGCCCCGTGCCCCGCGAATACAGCTCCCGGCATGCAAAGGGGCACCAACATGGCTCACAGGAAGCCCCGTGCCCCGGGACTACACCTCCCGGCATGCCGAGGGACCCCAGCATGGCCCACAGGAAGCCCCGTGTCCCGGGACTACGGTTTTACACCAGTATTTATACGAGGTTTGGTTCAGTTAACAGGTCACAGCCAAGTATCTAAATGACGGCCACGTGTTGCCAGCAGACTTGTGATTCCCATTAATTACGTGAGTCTTTCTTTTTGAATGAATAATAAGAAAAAAAATCCAACACAAAAATCTTGAATGTAAATTTCTGAGCTGAAGGAACAGTTGACAGAGCTCTTCCTTAATGGAAATGGCAGCACTTGGTCCAACAATCTGAAATGTTCCTCTATTTCCACAGCAGATTTTAAGTTGGGTGAAAATGAGTTTACTTCTATTTTTTGAATTGTCATTTCCATTTGATGGCTTCTCTACATTAATTACACTCTAATGGGAACTTTAAGTTCAAATACTAGTACTTTATCAATTTCAATGTACACTGTGTCTTGCTCCCAACTCACAGCTTGTAAGCACCTGCAAGAGGAGGAGCTGACAACTCTCAGCTGCCACGCTATTAATTTTAACTCTGTATTTGGACAGTTCATGTTTTTGGTGAAATATTGGAAAAGACAAAGCAGTGACATGCAAGGGGCTTCCTGTGTGCCATGTTGGTGTCCCTCGGCATGCCAGGAGCTGTAGTCCCGGGGCACGGGTCTTCCTGTGATCCATGCTGGTGTCCCTCGGCATGCCGGGAGCTGTAGTCCCGGGGCTCGGGGCTTCCTGTGCTCCACGTTTGTGCCCTCGGCATGCCGGGAGCTGTAGTCGCGGGGCACGGGTCTTCCTCTGCACCATGTTTGTGCCCTCGGCATGCCGGGAGCTGTGGTCCCGGGGCACGGGGCTTCCTGTGAGCCATGTTTGTGCCCAGCAGAGGCACCATGGCAGAGATCTCTAAGCTCAGCTCTCTGGGCTGGGTGTAGGTAGCTGCAAGATTTCTGTCCTGCATCATCTTGGGAAGATTGTAATAAATAAAGTAAAACAGCCTCATTTTTAATGAGGGCAAAGCAAGGCAGATGGCAATTTAAGGGTAGGGTTAGTTGGAAAGAGGCTGGTCCTGTGCTGTGTTTCTGAGAATATAGGGATGAAGAGGGGTGTCTTTCAGAGTGAATCAGAGATTTGAGCCTGGTTGTGAATAGGGAAGAGCAGCTATCAGAACTGATACAGTGGTTGGGAATTTGGGACTGTAAATGCCAAAACACAGACCCTCATCTCCTTGATGTGCCCATCTGGGATTGCAGGATTCACTGGAAGGCAGCAATTGAATTTGATACACAGGTTAGCTCTCCTTTAAGAGATGCTCAGCTAGTTCCACTACAGCCTGTCTTCCAGCTCCAGGGAGCCCAAACCTCCCAACCTTATTTGTTAAGAAATTGTCTCCATCAGCCATATGAAGATACTACAGAGAAAAGAAGGAGATACTTTTGTGATGTGGTTGTTCTCTAACGTCTTTAGAGAGATGGGGGGTGGATAAGGGGTTTGATACCATATCAGAAATTATGTGCATTTTAGACTTTATTTGGCAGCAGTTTAAAATGTGGCAGAGTGGTGTGTGAATAGTAAAGGCAGTGTCCTGTGTGGGTCAGTGGGTGTCTGTGCAGAGTACCAACGAGTATAACTTAGGTTCTGAATGTTTTCAAATAATTTTGTATTTGCTGGCTAATAAAGTGAACATTTAGTGTGGCAGGGAAAACTGGCTTTCAACCTGTTGGCTTGCAAGTTCTCCAGATGGAGGGCATACTCATTCTGCTTCTTCCTTCTCAAGGTAGCTCTTCCAGTTGGGGTCCAAGCTCACTTCTTCTCTAGAACAGAAGCCAATCTAACAGCAGATGCAACGCTCTGCTTCTGCCTCCCAAGGACCCAGTTTTGGTTTCCCTTCACATAACACACCCAGCTTTGAAGCATGTCTTGGATCAGGAACCCACCTTTACACCAGTGACCCCCAGCCCCATACTCTATTCCCAGCCCTAACACTAAGAAGAGACATGAAGAAAGTGTTCTAAAATTGCTCTTGTTGTTATTGTCACTAAGGAAACAACTTCCTAGGAATCTTCAAGTTGAGTTTCCAGACTCTCTGATGTGCAGCCAGCTCTCCCTTCCAACACACTTCCCAGCTCTCTGAAGAATGAGGTCTGCCCACCAAGGGAGAGATCTCCTGCTTTGTCCCAGCTGAGTTCTTACTTCACATGGAGATTGAACTCTGATGCTCCAGACTTGCCACAACAGGAGATATCAAAGGAGAGATCTTGTCATAAATCTAAATTGAAGCTCAGGAGACTACATCAGCATTCTGTTTAAGGTAGTTTACTTAGAAAATGTTATTATCTGGCAACAGTCATATAGAGAGGATTGGTGTGTTGAGTTCAAAGCCCAGGGTTTTTTACAGCAGGCATTTGCATGTGCTAGAGGAAATTTGAGCACCAAAATCAGCAGTTCTCCTTGGGCCTTAAGTTCCCTTACTTCAAGGTGATGCCTCCCTCCAGTTTGAAATTACACCCCTTCTCCCACTGCTCGCGCCCTACTCAGTTGCCTATTTTATTAGGGAAATTAATTTTAAATCCAGCTAAGGGCTGGAATAGTTATTTTGAAGACTTTATCTTTCAAGATTTTAGATACAGTAAGTTTGACAGTAGTTTTATTAAAAACTTGGAAACTGAAAACATACCTTTTTTGTACTATACCAAGACAAACTGTCAGCACTTGAGTAAAGAAGCCAGTAAAATGCAGTGGAAAAAACCACCCACGTGTTTGTGTCTAGATAGTTCAGCAAGTAAAACTCTGCTTCCATATATGCTGGCGCTGAGACGAGCCCCGAGTTGTGTGTGATGGGCTTAAACAGCCGGGATTTCTAGTGAGTGATCTTGTGCCTGCCCTGCCTTCCCACCTCAGGAATGCAGACTACTATGAGAAGATCTCTGACCCCCTGGACCTTGCCACGATTGAGAAGCAGATCTTGACTGGCTACTACAAAACTGTGGAAGCTTTTGATGGGGACATGCTGAAGGTCTTCAGGAATGCAGAGGTGAGGGTCTCTCTGGAGTTAAAGTTCTTGCATGGACACTGGGGATCGGCTGGAGATGAGCCAGGCAGTGCCCAGGTGGCCAAGGCCACCAGCATCCTGGCTGGTGACAGTACCGGTGTGGCCAGCAGGACCAGGGCAGGGAGTGTCCCCCAGGGTTGGGCACTGGGGAGGTCGCCCCTCGAATCCTGGGGGCAATTTTGGGTCCCTCAGTCCCAGAAGGACCTTGAGGGGCTGGAGCATGGCCAGAGACACTTAAAAGGGTCTCTTCCAAACCAACCTCCTCCGTGAGTCGATGCCCAGCTTCGTTTTGCTCTGCCAAGAGAGGTCAAGTGAGGTTCTCCTCCCTCTCTACTCTGCCCTGTGAGACCACATCTGGAGTACGGGGTCCAGTTCTGGGCTCCCCAGTTCAGCAAGGAACTACTGGGGAGAGTGGAGTGGAAGGCCACAAAGCTGCTGACGGGCCTGGAGCTTCTCTGTGAGGAGGAAAGGCTGAGAGCCCTGGGGCTGTTGAGCCTGGAGAGCTGAGAGAGGATTTTATCACAGGGTGGAGGTCAAAAGGATGGGGTCAGACTCTTCAGTGGTGCCCAGTGATAGGTTGTGGGCGCTGCAACTCCTCTGACAGGCTGCCTGTCCTCCTGGACTGCAGAACCAGGAAGCTCTGCTGAAGCAGAGCCAGTATCCTGATGGTGCAGCACTTCCCACCACATACATGTCAGTATACTTTGAATCAAAGGCAAGGGGAATATATTGACCCTTCAGTGAAAGAACATCCTGTAGGGCTTTGCTAAAACAAATACAAGGTGCCACCTGGAGTGACTACAAGACGGTGTTTGTGATATTAGAAGGAAGAAATCTCATGGCTGAAGAATGCTGATACTAATGAGAGGATGGGAGACGTGATGATGGAGTTAGTGGAAAAGCACCTGGAAAGTGTTAACAAGACACAACAGGTATGAGGAAAGCTGGTAAAATTATATGATTTTTCCCAGCTGCTAATGAAGAGAGAAATTTGCAATGTCCTCCTGAGTCTCAGAAATGAAGGGAGAGGGCAAAATAAAACACTTTCCCTGGAGGCCATGGCTAATTAATGGCTGTGGGACTCAGGAACAAATTTAGCTTTTGTCTGAATCCTGAATCCTTTTCTTTGGTTACGTAAAATCATTGGACTCAAGATTCTGATGGAGTAAATCAGGAGGGGAATAACTCAGAAAAAAGCTTCCAAGCATCAAAGTAAAAATTAAATCTTTGCATGGATGTAAAGATAGGATGTAAAAAGAAGCTTTTGAGGATTTAAGTAGCTTTCTGTCCTGATTCACTTAATACACATCTGAGCTTGACATCACATAAGTGCCATGTTTTTAGCTGTTGTTAGTTGTGAGTTGAAACTCGTTTTTTAATTGATATGAGTTGATACTCACATTTTTAGTGATGGATTTGCCTGTTCAAATGTGTACTCCAAATCTGGACTCCTCTTACAGTTGCAGCAAAGATGTAATTCACCTCATCTTGAGGTAGATGAGATCTGTTAGATAAACTGTTATCTGGAGGTAATGCTGCTGCTCTTGGTTTTGAAGTTTTGAAAGAGCATCACACTGGCTTGTACTGGCTCCAAATAGTCTCCTCCTGCACAGCTTCACACTTGAGGGGTCTCAGATGCCAGTCAAGCCTTCATCCTGGGCTCCTGATGATAAAAGCTTTTACCACACTGGGTTTTCCAGTTTGCAGTTCTGACTAGAATTGTTGACTGAGAAACAGGATGCCTATTTATTCCTCCTTTCCCTTTCCCAATGTGTTTGGTTGCCAAGCCAATTCATGTAATCATAGCATTTGTGTTTACAAATTGGTTTGTTAGAGATGAAATTAATTTAATGAGGTAATGGAAGAAAATCAGCATTAACTCTGGGCTGTCAACATACTTAAGGATATTTTTGCGTTATACTCGTGTAAATCTCTGGGTTTATTAATTTAAGTTGTCACTGAAATAAATCCCCAAGTCAGGCTTCTGTAGATCTCCACTCAAGCTCTACTTCCATTAAAAAACCCAAACAAACCAAGAACCCGAAAACTACTGTAAAAAGGGAAAAGCACCGACCTCACGTTTAAATAATTCTGTATTGCTTTAACAACTCTGTTGTAACTAGACACAGAAATCACCCCAAGGACAGGCAGCCCAGCAATCATTTTCTCTCTCACCTGCCTCTTTGTAGGCTTCAGTTCATCTCTTGGAACAATATCGATCAGGAAGTCGAATTATGGGTTCAACATAAGTCTGTAAAATCATGTGACTAGTCATTTATTTTTCAACATGCCAAAATGGCTAACGTACATAATACTGATGGACTACCACTAATAATTGACCTTTAAATTGTATGCTAATAATATACTTTATATCCATTTTAGAGCTAGGAGAAGGTTAAATTTATTTTCCTGCAGACTATAATTTATATCTTTAGTCTCCCGTGTTCAATTACATTTTCTGAATTGCACTAAGTTTAATAATTCATACTTAACAGCTCTCTGATGCCTTTGTCCGAAGTAATATTGACAATGCTGATGATGCATTTACAAGGAAATCAATTACAAGGAAATCAAATACAAGGAAAGCTGAAAAGGGGCATTAAGAATAAGTACAGTGGTCTACAAATATGTTTGGGAGTGAAATACAAAAGAGAGACAAAATAAACTACAATGTTATAATGAATAAGGATGATATAAATTGTCCATTCGTACATTTAGGCTGGAAATAGGGATATGATCATATGTTTTAGCAAGAGGCTGACCTATATAAAGCAGGATTTTTGTTCTGTTTTTCCGCAAATTAAGCAGATGAATTAAGGAGACAATAGGTCTGACACTGGTGTGGAGTAAAGGCATTGGAGGATAGATATGCCTGCCTTCTATGTTTTAATTTGAATCGGGAAGGTACTTCTGAAGTAAACCTCTCCTTCCTGCCCTGTGTGCTGGCTGGCGTAGCAGAGCACAATTCAGGTACACAAAGCTCTGCTCCTTCTACCCAAAACAACACCAGAGGCTGCATTCCCCAAGCCCACCTGTCTCACTTGATGTGCCTGGCCGTCGCGCGCCAACAAGCGTGATGACCAGCTTTCTCGCTGTCCGCGGTCTGAGCGGCGCTGCTGGTTTCGCCGCGTTTAAATATGCCACGGTATGCCGGTCAACACCCACAACACAGCCACGTCACCCTCCTGGCCTCTCCCGTGAGAAATGCCGAGCCCTCTAGCTCTCCTACTTCCCTCGGGTTTCCCTGAGACAGGGAACCCCCGTTCGCCTCAAAAAAAGAAGGAAAAAAAAAAGCTCTCCGGCCACAGAGTTTACCATTCCCAGCACTGGTTACAGAAGAACAATGCGTGCATTAATTCGCATGATCTTAGGCACATTTTGAAGCGGGTATCTGTTGAGCTGCCTGAGGTTACTGCCGCTACAATTTTTAATGAGAGTACCTGGAATGAGGTGGGCATTAAATTGTGGGATAGAGCAACAAAGGTGGATAGAGTGGCACCTGAACTGTTAACCCCTTGGAGAACTATTTTAGAGGCTATGAAAACACGAGAGAGGCAAGCCGCTGTGCAGGGAGACTGCTCCACTTCTCTGAGTCCTAAGCAGTTTTCCCTGATTGCTCAGCCACACCTATTTCTCCCCATTCAGCAAAGACAGGAAACACTGCAGTTCCTGAGCCTACACTCAGGAATTCGTAGCTTTCACTCAGGGCACAGAGCACCCTGAAGACAGAACAAAGGGCATTTGTTCATTCAACCTAGTCTATTTTCCCTTTCTTAATTTCCAGGGATTTGCTCTTTTTAATCCCCTTTTTTTCCACGTAAAACCCTATGGGATTATTTTTTCAGTGTAGTGTTTTTCCAGTGTGAATATACTGTCAAGTTGACACTGAGGTCATGCTGCTCACATACATTATACACAAGAAAAGAGCCTTTATGCTTACTTAGTAGAAAACAGTTGCAGTTACTGTTTGAAGTGATTAAGGTATTGTTTTAAAAATGCACTTTTGTCTTTCCAAATGGTTTCTTTGAGTCCAGAGTAATTGGACATGTCTGCAATTCTGTAATTCAAATTTGTTGCCACTGATGCAATAGAAGGAAGTGTGATTGGGTTTTTGCTGTTGTTGGGTTTTTTTTGAATGTTTGGTTTGGTTAGCTTGTATTTGGAAATATAATTAGTGTTATAAAGTCAATATCAGGGACTTGTAAACTTTTTTTTTAAGGGTGTTTCTTTAGCATTTTTATTTAAGGATATTTCTTCTACATTGATATGTCCATGTAACTATATTTTCTTTGAATTCTGCAAGTACAAAGAAGAAACCCCTTACATTTTCTGTTGTAGAGGCTCTGAATTTTCTGCTTTTGAAATATACCAATATGGGATGTCAGAATGTGGCTGGTTTGGATTTCACAGTTCTACATCTTTACTGGATTCAAGAAAAAGTGAATAAAACCCATCTGAAAAACCACCAAGAGACAGAACTGCAGCTGGATAGAATGAAGTTGGAATTAACAGAGAAGGATAAAGTTCTGAACAAAACCAGTGAAAAACTGACTCAGATGAGAACACAGCTTGATCAATCTACCACACAGGTAAATTGAGCATCATACATCTTCTGACTGTCCTTACAACTTATGCATTTCTAGTATTAATGTGTCAATTTTTAGCCATTTTAATAAGAGCCAAGGTTCTCAGATATCTAAGTTTTGCTCTTTTCTTCGTGGCAAAGGATCTAAATTAGTAGTGCTATGATAATAAAATTAATTAGCATCATCCTTTCACCAGTTATTTAATAGATTACTCAATAAAACCATGACTCTAACCATGGTATGAGATACTTAATAGGCCAGTAATTAACTAATATGCAAGCAAATGGAAGCTGAAAAACATCAGAATAGTGAAATAAAAACTCACAAACAAAAGAAGGAGATACTTTTCATTTACAGGCTTAGAATACACTTTTTTTTTCATAGTTATTATTTTTTGAAGCCTTAAGAAAACATTACAGATTTTAAGGCATTGTAAACAGCTGAAGACATAGCATCCCCCTTCTCTCATAATCTTTCTGTGTGATGTGTTGGTTTTCATTATTGTTTCACCACAAAATTAAATTTCTGAAAATGTATCAGCCTGCATCAGACATATGAAAAGAACAGCACAAAGGTCATGTCTTCTGCCTGAGTTACGAGAGACTGTTCTTCAGCTGTGGAAATTAATACCTCCATCACACTCTCAGCAACAAGGCTTTTAAGGAAAGTTAGTAATCCCTAGACATATACAAAGAAAATTACTTACAATAAACAGCTCAGGAAATGAAAAACATTAATATAGACAGTTTGCACTAATTGGTTGCATTTTTGTAAACTGGGACTATTGATTTTATTCTAAAGGCTACAGACCCATTCTTCATACTACACTATCTTTTTTTGCAGTGCATTGCTACAGTACTTGAAATAAAGTAGGTGAGATTCTTGCATCAGTGTAGGAGTTAATTAAGCATAGTTTCCTGCAAAATGCCTGCACAGTGTTTATGGTTTGACAGAAATATGTCAGCTCATGAGTAAATGATTGAATTTGTACCTGATGTATTGGGAAGGAAAGGGAAGAACTGAGGTTTGTGTGAATGCATTATTAGTCCTTCCTGACACTAACCAAATGTCAACAATCCACTCTGCTGATCTCCTTACTGAAGACAGAAATTACCTGTCACTTTTTCAGTGTGTTTACCATTACAATGTAACTATTAATTATAAATGTCAACGAATTCAGATTTTCTACCTGTCGTAGAACTCTGAAAAGACTTTGCTATGTGGCCTGGCCTCCTGAAGTCAGAAAACACAGTTTTCAACAGAATGTCCATTCACTCACTGTGATCCTTTTCTGACAGTCATCTCATAGCTATAATACTGTGTTGTTTTTTTTCTTTTCTAGAGCATGTTTTCAGAGCTGTAACTTCTTGAAGTTCTTTTCTTAAAATCAGACATAAAAATGTCCCATAGTCTATGCTGACAATTATAAGTAAGAATGGGCATTAAATGTTAATCACATTATGACAGCTACATTAAACAAAGGCTGCTCCTTTTTTGGGCTAAAAAAGGAGAATTTTACCCTCATCATGATGAACTCATCCCTGATGGAGTGCATAATTACCATTGAATTTTTAAACAGCTGTAACACATAATATTAATGCCCGAAGAGAACAGTGAAAGAGCATTACCAGGGAAACAAACCACCACATTTCCCTGCTCACTGCCACAATGGGATGAGATAAAACTGAATCTAGCAGGGTGTACAAACAAGTCAAAACTGAGAAATACAACATTTACAAATGGTCAGGATCATATGGTGGAGTAAGTCTGGAACTTGTATGAAAGTAAACTTAAAAAAACCTAACCTAAATGAAGGAGGCTGCTGAGTTACTTTGTGAAATAAATACCTGGATGTGAGCATCTTCTTGCACATTTCCAGGATGATTTAAAAATCACTTTCTTGTTGAACATTCTCATATAAGTCACCAAATTCAACACAGCTGTTGGATTTTATTTTGTTAATTGTTTTTTGTTTGTTTTTCAATACTGTTATTCAGTTAAGATCATTTACATCTAACTGACCAAAATTAAAACCCTGATGATGAGACCTCAAGGTACTTTTATTTTCTTACTGATTAGGAACCAAAATTTCAGTGCTGTGGAGGATTTTTGGCTTGGCAGTGTAAGATGAATACCTTTTGCATCTGAAAAGAATGCCAGCAGCTGCAGCACGCAGGGAAAAGGGGTTTGCAGCAAATAATGATCTCCAGTTCTTCATATTTCAACAGTTTACTCAAATGAGAGGTACCAATTTTTCAAGCTCCCAGTTATCAATCTCTTTATTGATTGGGACTTATAGAAGAGCAACGTGTCGAAATGACTCAAAACTGCCATACTGTCACCATCCCTCACAGAGGTGCCTTTAACTGTAATGGGAGCAACATCTGCCCACAAAGAGGGAAGGAGATTCAGGTTTGGCAACACCACCTGAAATCAGGTTGTTTGTAAGGTTTGTATTTTACACTTCTCCCCATGCAAAGGTTATATACAGCTACAGACTGCTGACCAGAATATGCACAGTTAATACTTCCCATTTCTGCATACAATGTGTCAGGATGCCACTCATTTTCAGGTCTGCTCTAAAGAAACAAAGCCCAATCTTACCCCCAATCCCCCCCCCCAAAAATCCCCAACCAAACGTAGTGAGAAATTTTGTGGGAAATGAATTGGGAAATAGGGCAGAAAATTCAGTGGGAAGTTTGGAAGGAAATTTGGTGGGAAATTCAGCGAGGAATTCAGTGGGAATTTTGGCAGAAAATTTGGTGGTGAACTTGGTGGGAAGTTTGGGAGGAAATTAGGCAGGAAATTTGGTGGGAAGTTGGTTGGGAAAATTGGTGGGAAACTGGTGGCAAATTTGTTGGGTAATTTTTAGAAGCAAATTCCAAGTGTTTTGAGTTATGCTGTCAGAAAAATGAGAATATGAGCACAAAAAATGAAAGAATCAAGACACAAAAACTCATTCTACCTTCAAACACTCTACTAAAAAAAAAATAATCAAGTCAATCTGCTAAAGTCTACATAATTCCCAATCTAAATTAATGGTAATTAGTGACTACTAGTTGTTAATACACTCAGAGTAGTACTACAGAAGCACTCTTGTGATGTAAGATACCCTGGAGGGTAATGAAATGCTAAGGGAACTATTTTTTTTTAATATTCCAGACAGAGCAGCAAAGGAAACAGCAAGAAGCAGAGAAACAACATCGTCAAGAGAGGAAGACTCTTAGACGTTCTGCTAATCATCTCAAAAGCAAAGGTGGAAGAGGACGACTGTTTCATTGATTTATGTCATTTTCTAAGAAACTTCTATTTTTCATTTGAAAAGGGGACATTTTCATATTGGGACACCAATATGAAAATATTGGTTTTGTACTTTGATTCATTGATGAATACAAAAAACAGAACTTGATATACCCTGTTAGGGGTTGGAAGGAACCTCCAAAGGTCATCAGGTCCAACCCCCCTGCCAGAGCAGGACCATAGAATCTAGCACAGGTCACACAGGAGCACATCCAGATGGGTCTTGAATGTCTCCACAAAAGGAAACTCCACAATGTCACTGGGCAGACTGTTCCAGTGCTCTGTGACCTTCACAGTGAAGAAGTTCCCCTCATGTTGAGGTGGAACCTCTTGTGCTCATCTTATTATTCACTAGTACCGATACATTTTTATTCTTTGCTCATCTTCTGCAGGGCAGCCAACAGTGCCCTTTACCTGCTTATCTCCCTATCTTCACCTCTGGTTTTAGGGCTCTGTGCTAAAGCTCAGCACTCCACCAAGGACCCCATCATGCTTCTCACCAAGGCACCATGTTAGGGATTCTTTATTCATCTGCTACCACCCCAGCTTGATGGATTTGCAGTAAATCCTTGCTCCTAGCCCTGTGCCTTTATGCGTCAGTTCTCCTGTGGTCCTGGGGGGGGGGTAGCTGTTGCGTGGCTTTAAGCACATTAAAGACTAATTGAGTTTGCAACACAAGCTCCATGTGCCCAGGAAAACAAAGATGACCAGAGGCACAACTGGGAACATCTGTCACCTCCCAGCTTTCAAACCTGGTGATTTTCATCTCTCTTTGGAGGAAGGAAAAGGGAAACTTGCTATAATTTTTATAATTAATTCAAGCTTGTTGGAAGCCAAGTCTGAACTGCCAAGAGAGCCCAAGGCTCTGTCTAAACTAGCCTGCTCTAACCCATGCTGCACACCCAAATATGCTTCCTGGAAAGCCAGGGCTTCCTTTTTTCTTTGATTTAACAAGTTACATCTTCACTTTTCTATCATCTTTTAAAAAAAGAAAAACCCACGTAAACTAAACAGGAACTGAAAGTGCAAAGTTAATGTCAGAATTTTTCTGGTATGAACTCAGCTTCTAGTGTTGTAAAGGTAATGAGAAAAAAAAAAAGAGACAGAGAGATGGAGCAAACCTTAAACAAGTGATTGCTGCTGTCTTCATGATTCAGTCCAGGCCATCCACCAGCATAACTGTATTACCATCCTCTGCTTTCATTGGAAGTTGTGCTTTTTAATCAAGAAGGTAGGCAGGATAAGCCACCTGACTAATACATCTGGCTGTCGTGCCAAGCTCCAGATAACGTCCACTGGGGATGGCAGAGGCCAGGGAGGCCAGGAAAACATTAATATTGACAATTATAAAACTCAATTACTGCAAAGCAGAGAACAACAGCCGCAGCCTGGGAGGCTGGTGTGGGAGCAGCACTGACAGCACGCGGGAGTGATGCCTTCTCTGCTCCTCATTAACAGCTGCCATTAGTAAAGAACTCGGCAGTCAGATGAGCGAAAGACATTCTAGACATCCTGATGAATAACAAAATGAAGCTCTCACTGCCTTCTTTTGTATACTAGTTTGGTGGTTAAAACAACCTAATTGCACACTTTACAGTAAGTCCTATTTGCTCTCAAGTAAATACATGGAGTACGGTGACATCTATAGGATGTTCTATGTCTCTACATTTAAATTGTTTTTTCATACACCTCAGAGATTATTGTGATATAATTTTTATGAAATATCAGAAGATAAATTAATGATCATCTTAACTTAGTTTAGGTCTCTTAGCCCAAACTGCACATCTGGATGCAGCTTTACTAGTCTAGATGTTGACTAATACAGCTGCACCCTGATTTTATCGCTGCTGCTAGGTCATGATCTACTACACATGACAGCAGTAATCACTGTGAAAACATCTTGGAAGATGATTGCTGACATTTCTAGAATAAAACCAGGTAAAAGCAGCTACATCTAAGAAAATCTAGATCACAAAGGATTTAGACAAGCTGACTTTCAAGATTCAGTTACATCAGACTTGTGCTGTCAGCATCATCAATCAGTAGGCTAGATCATGAGGGGGTAAGAGTAGGGTGGTCGAGTTTTAGTATTGGAAGGTGAAGGGTACCGGTTTGTGAGTGGAGGTAGAGGATGGTGATTAGTAGGGGGAGGGAGCTGATTAGTGTGTAGAATAAGAGGTAAATGCCGGCGCTGAGTCGTTCTGGTTGGTTTCCTCAGCGGGTGATGAGAATTAGAGTGGGGATTAAGGTTGCTTCAAATGAAATATAGAATAATATTAGCTCTGTGGTTGAAAAGGCAAAGATGATGAAAGGTTGGGGAAATGGGATTGAGAGCACAGCTCATTTTGTCTGGATAACTCATCAGTGAAGACAATCAAACTCGTGATCAAACCTCCAGGCTGCTTGCAGCCTTCCTCTGGGGAGTTTATTGGGAGGGGAAGCTGTGTGATAACATGAATTAATGCAAGAGCCTCTGTGTAACTCCCTGGCTGGGAAGGGGACTGGATGTAACTGGAATGTATGGAGACAGGTAAGCAAGCCCTGCAGAGTCAACCAGCATATATACATGAAATGCAGTACAAACCATACAGCTTATATTTAAATGCAGGGAGGTGTTACAGATTTCCTTTGTTTTTATTGAACCAAATAATATGTTCTGCCATTATGTATCAAGTCACCTCAAATCTGCACTTAAAAAAAATTAACTTTTGTAATTATTTTTTTCCTTTTAGATTGAAAGTTTTTGAGGGGGAAGGAGTTTCCATGATATGTGCATGTACATTGCTTTAATACAGTCCCTGAAGACAAGTGCCCAATTTATATGTTCTTTACTTCTCTGGGTCACTCTAGGTACTCTGATCTTTTCTTTTTTCCAATGTAGACATTTCTTTGATTCTATGACACGAGTTACCCACACGGTGCTGCACTGGAGGTAACGGGCAAGCAGCTCTGGGCGAGCTGCGGGTTCAGCACGGAGGACAGCTCCCTGCTCCGGCCCCGCCCGGGTGGGGGGCCGTCCCTCTACTCCTCCTCCTCCTCCACAGCTTGCTTGCCTTCAGCAGGATTCAAAAAATACCACCCCCCACCACCCCCCCCCCCCCCCCCACCCACCCCTCCCCACAAACCAACCTTCTCTCTTCGTCTATGGTTTGGTTTGTTCTTTCTTTCATTTGTTCATTCTGGATTTGTTTGGTTTTTTTAATATCTTTGATGATATAATTTATCTTTAAAGAATACTTTTTTTTACCTCCTACTTTTCTTGGTGCTCTTATTGTTTACCATTTATTTGGAATTTGTTAACCCATAGACCTCTTATACATATGGAACCTGTGCCCCTGTGATAGATGCTATAAAGATAATTTTATGTCTGAGATCCCATCACATCCTGTGTGGACATGGACATCTTTCCGTGCTGGTCAAGGAAGATGAGGAATGTTAGCTGGAGGTTTTGCTTACTTGATCTTACAAAAGTAGAGAAAATTTAATTTATTTCAAAATACACAGCCTTAGGTACACCAGACAAAGTACAGTGACTGATGTGCTCCTTCTGAAGGAAGGGCTGGCTTTCCATTTGTACCATGAGTTTAATCTTTTCAAATCACTATTGTTAACTAAAAGCATAAAGCATCTGACAAGGTAAAAGAGAGTTTGCTGAGCTACCTCTGAGACAGAGGTTCCTCTAAAGTTCATTTTAATAGAGACTTGCAGGTTTTTGGTTCTGGTGTCACATCTCCAACTTACTCTTCCTGCTGTGTTAGGAACCAAGTTGGTTTTATTTGGCCCATACACTGGGATGATTTTTTAATACCTCTTAACTCTAGCAAACCATATGCAGAGCTTATTGACTTGGAGCTCTCTGGTTCTCCACTAATGCTGCTGATTCCCTTTAGGCTTTACAAAGTATTAAACTGGAGGCAAGATGGGGGGTGGAAGGTGGACAGGATTTGGCCAAGATCCCAGTAAGACTATGGCAGGGTGATGGACTAGATAATTTTTTTGAGGTCCTTTCTAACCCCTAACATTCTGTGAAAAACTTTGCATAGGACACACCTCATGGCCACATGTACGAAATAAAGTATGAACAAAACATAGAACTAAAAAGGAAAGGCTATTCATGCAAAGACAATGCATGCAATACATCCAAGGACAACTCTGAACTAAGCACATTTCCAAGACTAACAAATAGCAACAACAGCAAAAAAAAACCAAAACAACCCAAACACTACAACAAAAAACAAGCAAAGAGGAAAGACTCAGGATATACAGGACAACTGTCATCTCCTCAGAGATTTGTTCACACACTCTAATTTAAAAAATCAAATAAATACAGGCTCATTTTAAGAAATGAATGAACACAGTGAAATATTTCCAAGTTCCTTTTGCAAAAGATGACTAGAGCACCTTTGGAGGCTGTGAGAGCCCTGCAGCACACTGCTGATGCTAAACCAGCCTTCCTCACCAAACCTGCAACTCTGGCAACAGACGAGTGCAACCCAGAAGCCCGACGCTCCATCAGGGACAGCAAGGACTCCAGGAGACATGGATTTTGGCCTGTAATGTTAAGCTTAAATAGAATTATATGGTCTTTAGTTTACCTTGCCATGCAGACACATTAGGCATGGATTTCTCTAAAGCTGGAGCATCACAAGCTACCCAAAGAACCCTGTCATTGCAATTTCACAATTTCCCTTCTTATGCATCTCTGAGCTGTGACTACAGTAAAATTTCATCTCTTCAGCCCACTGCCATCTGGAGCAAGGTTCAGACTGAGTCACAAGCATGATGGGAAAGGCGGAAAAGAGAGCATACACTTGCAGTTTAAAAACAGGGCTTAAATTCTAAATTCAGATTTTTCAGACCCATTCTGGGAAATACCAAGTGTTCCAGACACTCATTTCCAGTTTTCCACAGTCCACTTTCAAGCAGACTTCTGTTTTGAATAAGGAAGAGGTAGTGAGGTATCATTATTATGTATGTTATCCTAGAGATGAAGAGGTGAAATAGTGCAGAAGTGTTAACAAAAACACCTCACCAAACCAAAACTGAAAGACAGCAGTTAAAAATGGAATGATTGAATTTTGTTGAAAATCCTATTAAAATCTCTGATGTTAACATCCATAAAAGAAACAAAACTAATCTAGGAGGGTTTCATGGAAACCTTTGGTTTCTGATCAACTCAGTTGCTCCTGGATGCCAAAATATTCCCAGTTTCATCCATGATGGTTTAGATGGGGTTATAAAATGAGAATGTTTTATTACTCACACATTCCCAGTACTACTGACTGGATTGAATTCAGTCCCCTTTGGTGCTATGCCCAACATAAAAACCTCACAATTTGAAGGTTGCTAGAAAGACAAAGATATTTCAGGATGAGCAGGCAAACATCCTTCCATCATTTCACAGGTCACAAGGTCATATAAATTTTCAATCAAGAAAGCTTATTGCATCTGAGATAAGACTGTGTATTACAGCACAAGAAAACATGACCAAGTCAGAGGGGTTTATTAACTGCATTCTATTACCAACTACAAAGTGATTTTACTCATGTGCTTTTATATATGATTAAATAATAGCCATGGGGTTATTTTCTAATTATTTCTGACTGAACATTTTCAGTAGACAAAATCAGCAGGAGGGAATCATTAATATTTTACATGCACCACATTCAGCACCCAATAGCTACTGAAATGAACAACTCGTGTTCCATTTTCCATCAGAAGTACATTGGTTTGGTGTCACAAGTGTCACTGAATCACAAACTTTTATTACTTATGTATCTAAAAACTTTAATCCCGTAATTGAAGTCATACCTGCAAATAGGCAAAAGTATTCCCTGGATAGAACCAGAGCACTAATGAAAGGTTATTTTCATTCTAGCTGCATCTTGGCACCGCTATCAGGGATACCTACAGCCCCCCTCCAGGATCTTCTAAGCAAGGAGTTTTACATCCATCAGCAGGTTAATCATCACTGCCTTGCTCTGTGATAAAGATGGAAATCAAATAACTGATTAGTTCAGTGACATATGTAAGAGGCAGAATGATATATCAGGAAATATTTAATAGAAATACTCAGCTTTTTGCAGGACAGTTACTAATCTAGCAGATCTCATTTACTGTGGTATAACAGAAACAGCAAAGCAGGAAGAATGCCTATAATTGGGAGCCCGTTTCAGGTGAGAGATTTGTAGGAAGGTATAGAAGAGATGCCTTTGAAGTATCCAGACTTAAAACCTTGAGCTGTGAAAGTTATTTTATTATAACCCTTCATGCATGTAATCTGTATGTTTTATTATAACTCTTGAAGATCCTCCTTTTTCTTTTGCATCATTTTTGAGTCCCTTGCTGATACAGACCTGCCTAGTCTATAAAATTTGCACTTGAAATTGCAAAGGGAAAAGTGCTAAACACTCTAACTGGAAGCAGAGACTTGAAACTATTTTAAAATCATAACCTTGAAGATTTTTTTTCCTCCCTTTGTCTCTTCAGCTTTGGTGGCCATTGCTGCTTCTAATAACTCTGGAGGTCTTAATGGAGAAAAGCAGATTAGGTACAGATAGGACCATTACTTGACTGGCAGGGCATGCAATTCTACTTGGTATTTTTGGTGGTGATGTGACATCATAGTGATGGCATTGACATCGTAGTGAGAAATAATGGGGACAAAATTAGGAGAAAAAAAATTATGTGATTCCATTGGGAGTGATTTGCAGTGGATCCGTAGCCTCCACCCCCGCCGCCGCCCCCACGCCAACGGCGTAGCGCCACGCACGTGGCCTAGCGAGCACTGCAAGCCTCCCCACGCAACCGGCGTAGCGGCCATTGCGAACCTCGCCACGCAACCGGCGTAGCGACCGCCACCAGCCTCACTACGCAACCGGCGTAGCGGTCATTGCGAACCTCGCTACGCAACCGGCGTAGCGACCGCCACCAGCCTCACTACGCAACCGGCGTAGCGGCCATTGCGAACATCGCCACGCAACCGGCGTAGCGGCTGTAACAGACTAGTTTAACCTGTTGTAGGCTGGAAGGGCAAAGAAGCAATAGACAAACCCTGCCACATAACTGCTTCTAACTTCACACCCTTGTAAGAGAGTTGAAGAGGGAAACAATCGGATGATAGGAATCCCGCATGAAATCCCCTGCTGTGATATAGGTATGGAGGAAAGCGGGGAGGCTAGGCTGGGGCTACGTGATTACTGAGACCATTGGTGTTTTATTGGAGTGGGATTGAGAGGTGCAGAGGTGTTGCATACAAGACATGGCTCCAGTAAGCTACTTGCCTAGATGCATCCTGGATCACCAGTAATTGCAATCCAAGCTGCTGCCACTCTCTCTTGCCAATCTGCTTGATTCCTGACTTGGAAACCAATATCAGAGGTGCAAGTTGATTTTCTTTTCCCAGTTGCAGCTCTTGGTCTGTGTTCTAAGGCTGCTAATTGAAATGGGGGGTGATGAAGCAGCTGTCTGGCTGTGAATGGCTCCTCAGTGCACCTCACACACAGCACTCATTTCAACTGCTATCAAATAATCCCATCTACTAAATCTAGCCAAGGATTTGTCTAGATAGAAACTGATAATAGCTTTAAGCTTTTTTATAAACCTTAATTTACAGCTAAGAATAGGAGCAATGAAGGAAATGCAAACCATATCACTGCTTGTCAAGCTATTAAACTTCACTTAAAAAAGAATTATCAGATTTTTTTATCAGCAAATAATTACTGTCAGTCATGTTAGATGGCATTAAGAAGGCTTTATAAACCAGGATAGCTTTCAAGATCCTATTTCACCAGTGCCAGGCTTCCATCATACACAAATTAAATTAATAAGTAAAGGCTTCTTGGCATCTTGGTGAAGAAAATCCTCTCTCCTCACTCTTTCTCCTCCTCCAGCAACTGGCAGATAAGCAACACAGTAACATCTGTGAGATTGTCTCAGTGATCTGTGCAGCAGTCCATTGGCGTCATACGCCAAAGCGTCCCTTGCTGCGAGGCCTTTTAGATACTTTTTGTTACATGGCAAGGCCATGTAAATGCAGAAGGCTGGCCTTTCCAGAGGAGGAAAGAAACTGCCACTGCTTTAGACCTTCTAGCTTCCAACCAAAATATTTCTATGATTCTATTTTATGACCCTGATTTAAGAAGAGATAAGACCAAAAAAGGAACTTCCTAGACATGGCACTCATGTATGATAAATTGCTTTACCTCTAGAAGGTAACAGAAGCAAATGTGAAAAAGATTTTGATGTTTTGAATTAGAATATAACTTTGAACATACAAGACCCTGTTCATGCACTTAATATTCTGTGCTTTCCATTAGAAGTTAAAGTGGTCCAGCCAGCCATTTTAACCAATTTATCATTACTATTTATGACAGGGCATGATGGGCCATGATGGGGTGTGATAGGGCATGACAGGGCGTGTTGGGGAATGACAGGGCACGATGGGGCGTGACGGGGTGTGATGGGGCATGACGGGACTTGTCTGGGCATGTTGGGGTGTGATGGGGCGTGTTGGGGCATGACACGGCATGATGGGGCCTCTGGAGGCGTGTTGGGGCATGACAGGGCCTATTGAGGCATGTTGGGGCGTGTTGGGGCCTCTGGAGGCGTGTCGGGGCATGACGGGGCACGACAGGGGCCTCTATAGTTTTTAGGTTCACTGTTCTGCCCACAACCAAAATACCCACCTGGCCAGCAAAGTCACTGATCCATGTAACCACTGTATTGCAGAGATGATGATGAAGCATCAGACTGAAGGGATTAGTTATGGTGAGCATACTACAAGATGTTAGTAGGTATCACCTGACTGATGTGCAGGAACACATATCAGAAAAGGGGAGATGGAAATACATGCGCATAGCAAAGGTATGAGGACACAAAACATTAAGGGGGGGGGAAAAAAAAAAGCAAGCCTGGAGTGGGTCCCACCGATGTCCCCTCGCCCCGGCAGGACGCAGAGCAGGAGAACGAGACGAGGAAGAAGCAGGAGGAGGTGATGCGGGAGAAGCTGCTGGCGCAGGAGGCGAAGAAGCAGGAGAAGGTGAGAGCAGGGGGGTGGGTGGGCACGGGTGGGGGACACACGGAGGGGACGTCGGGGTGTGGTTTGTCCCCAACCTGCTCCGTGCATCGTGTACCCCCCCCCCGCCCCCCCCCCCCCCCCCCCCGCCCCCCCGCCGCGGGCGCCACAGCGCGCTTTCACTATAATGTGATTTTTTTTTCAACTGGCAACACATAAGTAGACTTGGATTTCTTACAGCAGTCCTTTTATGTCAGATGGGTGGAAGAAAACCAACTATTTTGGAAATAACCCCCAAGTCTGTCTCAGGCTTTGAACAGGGTCATTGCCTAGTGTCTTGGAAGGGGTGCAGAGTGAGCTGACCTTTCTCCAGATGTCAGTGATCCCACCTGCTGCTGGAATCTAGGAATTTGTGGTGCTAAAGGGGGTTGCATTAATCTTGTGCCTTTTGTTATTTCTTGGCCAGACATATGAGAGTCACCATTCTGTTTCACAGCTCTATCACTAGCTGTGTAAAATGGGGTTCCACCTCCATGCAAGAAAATATATGGAATATAGGTAGTAGGTACCCCATTCTAGGAAATTACTCCATACATAGTTGAATTAATAACCAGGCAATCCAGTGCTACTGCTGCCGTGTTCCACTCAAGTTCCCATTGGCCAACCTCTCAAATGTTATTTCGGAGCACCTACCTGTAGCACATTAAAGACTTCACCACAATCTGTTTAGCTTGCTCAGTTTTCAAGAAAACCATGAAACTTCTTAGTTTTGAGTTTCTTTTTAAGTGTATTTACCCAGTTCACCTACCAGACTACACTGAAACGATGAGATTTCATTACTTTGTCAAAATATATGGAGACTCTTTTTTTTTTTGAAACCTCAACCTCATTATTTTTCATTGCTTATTCACTTAATAAGAGGTTTAGTACTTGGACATCTCTCAAGTTTGTTCAAAGTGCTGAGATTCTTAATCTCTACAATCCCCAAATCCCTTACTCTCATCCAGCCGCTTAATTTCTTTTTTTTTTTTTTCCCTGCCTCCTTCTTTTTGAGTTACAGAGCACTAAACAAACTCTGTACTCCAGATAGCACCTAATATTGATTTCCATAATCTCCTCTTAAATAGTCCTAAGGCTTTTAGTAGTCCTGTCTAACAGCCATGAGTATTTATAAGAGCTGATTCCTGTAGGACATACCAAAATCCTGCTTGCTCATCTTCATTTATGACCTAGTTTTCTACTTGGTGGCATATTACAGCTAATTCAGCCTTTTTTCCAGAGCCAGAATGAACAGACAAGGGAACTTGTATGTATAACAGGTCAGTAGCAAAGAGCACAAATTTCACTGCTGATATGCACTAGTTACTATGGGCTAATCTCCAATTTACAGAGCTTAGAACAGTAGCTTTCACTCTTGTACACTGTCTACTTTTCATTTACAAGACAAGCTTAAATTCACAAACACACAGAAATCCTCATATGGCCATGTACTAAACTGAGCTTTGAAGGCCTGTGCTCTGTTTCTATTCTACTTTAATAGTTTATTATTTTTGCTTGATTTATATCTCAGGAATTTGCCTGTTAAGGCTTTTTTTTTTCTTCTTCCTTTATGCAATATATATCCACAGTGTGTACGTCAATGGAGGTATTTACATGCTCTTTTACTTAGCCAGCCTAAACAGCATAAAATAATCTATACTAGAAGAGTAGATGTGTACTGCTACCTATTCTCCAGATGCACTTAACTTCATCTCTTTAATTTTAAATTAAGGTATACTTTCTTTGAAAGTAAAATTCTGGAGCTGGTTCAAAAAATTACTTTGGATAATAATACAAAGGAACAATTATTTCTGCAGGTAAAATTGTGCTTTCTGGAAAAGGTAAGATAAACAGATGTGTCTAAAGCATCCTCAGAAAATCATGGAGAAATGACTAAGTGTATTACAAATAGCAATAATAATAAAAAATACAGCCATCAACTGTCTAAAGTACTTTGTGAACATTTACGTGTCTGCTTCTACCATTCAAGTGGCTATAAAAAACCTGAGAACAGAAAGCCAAAACCTTTTGGATAATCCCTTAAGCCCCCAAACAATAAACAACCTAGTTTTTTTTTCCCCCCCTGGCTTCCAGTCCCATGTCAACACCTTGGTAAACTCAAAAGGGGGCCAATGAAACAAATAGGGTAAATATTGGACTTTGGCTCACTGCTTTATTTGTAATAAGTCTAACCCCTGTGTTTTCTCTTGAGGCCTCTACTCCATATGGAAGTAATCTTAGCTCACCAAGTAGGCTTTGGTTTTGTTTGGGTGGTTCTTTTTAATCTCTTCCATACTGAATGGTGGTTCCTTCTGTGTCCTTTGGGGGAATGCTCAGCTATCCAAATGAAACATTAGGTTGCATATGCTGTTTTCTTTATTTAAACATACTTCCAAGATCAACATCTTGGATTTTCAAGACAGATGCTTTAAAAGATTTTTTTAAAGATGTTTTCCAAGGGCTGAAATTATACTCTGGAATACAGTGAGTTGAGATGCTTGGTAATCTGTGTGGTTCTTCATATGATTTATTTAACAAATATTGAGAAGATGCTGGAGATAATGGCCTCTTATTTATTGGAAATTAGTTTGCAAATTTAATAACATCTGGAATTCAGGGCTACAAGGTAATACAGTATCTAATTCCTGAATCCTAATTGTGTTCTTGCTCTTTTGTAAGTGTAATTTCTTCCTTTTGTATGCCAGTGAAAGTATTCTCACCAGAAGTAGCTAATTGTCTCATCTGGAAAAAATATCATAATGTGACATGCTTTCTTTTCTAATCTCCCCAGATCCATTTCAACACGTATTTCATACTTTTTTTCTTACCTTCTAATATTTTTCCTAATTCATCACCAGCTGTGATCATTCTTTTACATTTTAGAAATTAGTGTAGTGAAGAAAAACTGCAATAAAGGCTGTAGAAGGCTCAGCTCTACAAGGCACAGTACAGACATCCTCTGTAGAATCTCACAGGACTAATGGTGTGGTAAGGAGAGATCTTGCTTAATAAGCAGATTGATGAAAAAAACCCCTATCAAAATAGATAGCAAGGGCTGCAGAAGTTTTAATACTCATTAGTAATATGCAAACAGGCACTCAGGATCTGTTAAATTGAGTTTAGTCAATAGATGATCAGCTCTTGATCTCCTTGGAGATACCTAGAAGTAGGGCCCTGGCAGGATTAATCTGCAATTTCCTAGTGTGTCAGTTTCATAGTCTGATTGGAGTAGAGCCCCACTACACTACAGAATGAACAACAGTCCTGCAAGAAGAAAGGAAAGTCATACCATCCCCACACTACCAGGCTTTCTGTACTGGAGGAAGAATTCATCCTTCAAAGGGCAAACATCATTATTCTTGCAGGCAAGAAGATCTGCAGAAGAAACAGCTTTCAAGCTCACTGGAGGTCCTTGGGAGGTGTCTCAGTGCCTCCCTTATGTGTGCTGGTTAGCATGGATGCAAGACTTTCTTGAACAGTTTAAGCATTTGGAAGCATAATGCAGGATTTTGCAGCTCCTTGATGCAGTAAAGACAGGCATTTTCTGTCAAAAAGGTGCTTAATAACAGCCTAGACAAAGATCTCCCATGAAGGACTCCATACCTTTCCTAAACAAGGAGTTCCAGTACTTCACTGTTCTTGTTATTAAAATGATTTCCGAGAAGTTCAGTCAGCCTGTCCCTGTAAATCATATTTTAACACCTAATCATACCACACAGGTGTCTTACCAGCACCTTTCCAGCTCTCAGTGCAAAGCACAGCAACGGGAGGGCTTCTATGGAGAAAATTAACTCCAGCTCAGTCAGACCCAATACAGTTGTCTCAAAGAGTAACAACCAGGCAGAGATTAGGCTTGTCAAGCTTTGCTGACCATCAAGCTTACTACACAGGAACTGAACATTGAGAAAACAGAACATTTTGCAAAGGTGTCAAAGTGCTTCAGAATGCTGGTGAGACTCAGCCTCCTCATTTAGACCTTCTTTACACAGCATTTTGCTTCTTGGACTGGGTCACATTCATAAGAACAATTTCCATGTGACTGAGAGACCTCATTCTCTGTGGTCCATACCCACGATGGTTGACACTGGTGTATAATGTGGGTCTTCTTGCATAGAGCCTCATCTAATTTAATCTGAGATACAGTTTCTGTCTCACTGAAAGTCTGTCTGGTGCTTTATTGCTTGTCCTGGCAGGAGAGTCCATACTGGAAGGCACAGGCTGTACTTGGTATTTGTCTGTTAACAGGTATAAACATGTCTTTGTTTTCCATTGGCACAGAAAGAAGTACCTTTATTCAGGTAACCACAAGGCCAAATACAATAAATGGATAATATTTTTTAATACAAAATAATGGTTGGATAACATGACTGTTAGCAGTAACTTTTTTCTATCATGATTTTTCCTTTGATTCTTGTCTTCTGTTTCATTTAGGATTCCCAGCCCTTCATTATTAAATTATAGCCTACAACCCATTAAAAGTTACTGATTAGAACTGACAGATACCTTTTCAAAGTGAAGAGTTAAGTGTTGATTTATTATCGCCCCCTCCCAGTGCCTCCCAGTATCCTCCCAGTGCCTCCCAGTGCCCTCCCAGTCCCTCCCAGTATCCTCCCAGTATCTCCCAGTCCCCATACCAAGCCCCTTCCACCCCCAATTCCTTGGTGCCTTCGCTCCTCCTCCCCCGGCAGCCCCAGAAGCGACCCCGTAACCCCCTCCCAGTGCCCCCCCGTCCATCCCCGGTCCCCCCCACATCCCCCCACCATCCCCCCCGCCCCCCCTCTCCCTCCCCCTCCCCCCCCCCTATCTCCCACTCTTGTCCTCAAAGCAAAGTTCCTTTGAAGTGATGGTTTTGCAGAGGTGATTTGCAGAGCTTTTCCAGACCTGGCTGTCCAGGCTCCGTGGGTACTGGGGGTGGGATCACTGCTGTCATGCTGAAATGCAAATTTGCTGGTGTTTGTTTTGGATTGTTTTCTGCTGCATTAGGATGGAGAAACTACTTCAGTTTTGATCCTCCTCTGGGGGGTTGCAGAAAGTAAGTTGTACCATTAGTGAGGTGGATAAGCATTGTAGGATAGCACTGCCTGGTACTTAACTGGGTTTTGATGTGGTGAGTAAAACATCACAGCTAGATTACATCCAAACTGGCTGCATTGGTTTGCTTTCTCAAAACTGATCACCTGCCTCTATGTGTTTTTGAGGACAGCAGGAGATTCTTCTTAGGGATATTTGACTGTCCCTTTATGAAAACAGAAGTGTATGGAAAATTATTATGGTAACTCTGAATAAGGCAAGCCAAGAAGCGGGTTTAAAGAGAACCTGGAAAAAAAAAAAAGGCTTAGCCAGCTGTAGAAGTTGTCACTAGTATGCTGGGTCAGAAGACAGCCAAAGCCCACACTGTCTATCAAGCCAAAAAACTACTTCCACCAGGAAAAATGTGGACATTGTTTTATTTTTACTGAACTCAATTTTCATGCATTGATGGAAGGTGTAAAATGTTCTCTGATGAGGAATACATATGGGCTGCAGTTAAAAGTATATTGCAAAGGCTGTTTGTGAGCTGTAACAGCTACCGTTGATATCTACAAACCTGAGTGGCACCTGACATTATCAAAACTGGTAGAAAATTATAGACAAGTGAATGAGACTGGCATTGGGAGGGGGACAGAGATGGGGACAGGGATGGGACTGGCATCGAGATGGGGAGAGGGATGGGACTGGTATCGAGATGGGGACAGAGACGAGACTGGCACCAGGATGGGGACAGGGATGCGACTGGCACTGAGATGGGGACAGGGATGGGACTGACACCAGGACGGGGACAGGGACAGGCCCGGGGCCGCCGCCGGGACCCGGCGCTCCCCTCACCCTTGCCCACCCCCCGCTTTCCCTGCCCCTTCCCCCCCAACCCCGCCGTCAGTGCTGCAAAGAGCCAGTTCTGTCCAGCCTGTGAATGCTGATGCCAACGGGCACGTCGTGAGCTGGGAGAGCTAAGGCAGGTTAAGCACCCGTGGGTCTGAGCCCTCCCAGCAACACAGGGGTTCAAATCCTCTCCCTCCCTCCTGGCTTCCCAAGGGGCAGAGGTGTGCAAGGGCCCTGCTGCTCCACAGAGCCCCTGAGGTGAAGCCTCTGTGGTGCTGATCCAGCCCCTGGCCTCTGCTGTCCCGCTGAGGTGAGAGCTGGGAATGGAACTCCTTGCTGGTTTCACTTGCAGTTAGATTTCTCCCTGCTGCAGACTTCTCTGCCAGAGGTCATCACTGGTGTTTCCTCACCCTGCCTTTTCACTTGCCTCCTGATGGTGCTCAAGCTTGTGAGATGTCTGCAGACGGAAGTCAGAATGTGGGCTTTCATTTAGAAACGTGGGTCAACAACTCAAAGATTCTACAGCTAAACATGAGATTTAAGCTAACGAGTTAACAAGGCAGTGTGTCAGTCAGTGTGAACATTCCTTTTCAAAGTCATGAAACCTCACAATAACCTGCTTGACATCAGTGCTTGCACAATGTGATAATTGTGTGTTTTCAAAGAAAACCAAAGGCTTTCTCATCTTGCTTTGCTTACCGTGTGTTTTGTTTGCTCTGCCTGCCCTGCTTTCAAGGGTTGCTGTGTTCTGCTTGAGGCATGCTCCTGTCCTTGTTGTAGGCTGCAGGCAACTAGTCCCTGTACTGGGAAACTCTGGAGGGCAGGGTGATCTGCAGGGAAGAGAGATTACGTGTCTGCTGGAAAATGTGGAAGGCTCATGAATATGCTTAAAAGAGCGGATTTCAAGAAGCAAGTTGTGCCTGCAGGGAAGGTAGTGTGGTCAGGGGCTATAAGGAAAGTGCCGCTGCTATATCCTCATGTGCTCTGCCTGCAGGAAGAGAATTTACCCAAATAACATTGACTCCTCTTAAAAATGAAGTGAAAGATGTTCTGGTTCAGGACTGCTCCTTCCTTGGTGACAGCCCCCAGGTTCTGCCGCACAACCTGACCAACCCACCGTATTCTTTGTCCTTACTCCCCCTGTAACTCACAGCATGGTGATGCTGTGTCCTCCATGGTGACATTGTGTCCTGGGTGGTGACGTTTTTCCTGGGAGGTGACGTGTTCTGGTGGGTGCCGTGTCCTGGTGGGTGACACATCCTGGTGGGTGACATGTCCTGGTGGGTGACACGTTGTGGTGGGTGCCGCGTCCTGGTGGGTGCCGCGTCCTGGTGGGTGACACGTCGTGGTGGGTGAGACGTCCTGGTGGGTGACAAGTGCTGGTGGGTGAGAAGTAGGGGTGTGGTGTGGGTGCTGGTTGTTGGCGCTTTTATTTAATTGGCAAAAAATAAGGAAGATACAGATTACAATTCATGTAATTTGCAGCCTGGGCCATTTATTTCTGAGCATCTCATGCAGTGCCCTCCCTGTGCCCATGAAAATAGGAGCATCTCTACTCTGGTCACACTAGCTTGAACTGCAGGATGACACGATTTTAACCCTAGAATTAAAGTTTTAAACTTCTTCTGTATTAGCTAAAATAGCACCTACCACATCTGCCAGTGTAGCTGAGGGACAAGCTGCCCCTCAGTGCCCAATCTGGTTAATAAAGCAAGCCAGATAAACAAAAATGCCATCCTACAGTCACTTTACCAGCAGAGGGACACTTTCATGCATCACTGGGATGCAAATGCATGAATAAGCTTTCATTTTAAATGGCAGTTCACCTGGGAAAGCAGAGGTCTTCCGTGGGCATGTCCACTTAGCAGAAATGCACTGCTTGACCTGAGTGCCTGTGGCACACGGCTGCAGGTGATCCTGGCATTGCTTTACAGCTTTCCCTAACAAGTGAGCCTGGCAGAGACACTCTAGGAACCATTTAGTGGTGTGCCAGTTTAGCAGCTCATCCCATTTCCACTGAAGAGCCCATTACAATGGCTGTGATGTAGCAAATTACCTAGGAATATTCTGATCACCTGCTGCTGCTTCCCTTGATTGTCATGGCCTGGCTGCCCTAGTCCATCAGCACAGCTTCAGTGCATTTTCAAGGCTGTTATTCTCAGAGAGCTCTTTTTCCCCTGTGAAGACTTTTCAGATTAAAACAAGCAATTCTTTATGTATAAAATTCTCTGTGAAGATGCATAATAAAAATCATCTGGGTTTTGGTGGTTTGTTCCCCTCCTCTGGTGGAATGGCTTTGCAGTGAGCAGCCTTAAGTAATAGTCAGTAAAGGCAAATGATCTTAAATCAAGGGAGGTTTATTTAATTTAGAAAATAGGAAATAGAGAGAAAATCAAAGCAAATGAAATGGAAAGGGAGTAATTCCTATCTAATCCAAGGGCTTGCTCAACAGGATGATTCTTTTCATTCTGGAGCACTTAGCACGAGTTAGGGGCCTTCCCACCACCTATAGACAATATATTTCTTGATACTGGTCAAGCCCCAATGGATTTGACTGCTGAAATACGAGTTTCATGGCTCAAGAAGGGAATAAAATAAGTAATCCTTACAAAATAAGCAACACTCAGTCTCCTGTGTAAGCTCATATTCAAACGGTAGTTTGCAAAAAGAAGAGCTCATTTTTGTGTTATGGCCAATTGTATAAGCTGGAGTTGATTTGACACTTGCTATTTCCTCAAGAGGAACTGAATTAGCAAGTGCAGCATGGCATTATCAGGCACATGTAGTCCTGCATCTGGGTGCTACTTTGTCCTTTCCTTTTGCTACTGGTCCCTCTTTCCTTCTCCCATCGCTTCAGCCTAGCCCTGTTCTAACTATCAAATCCCACTGGTGTCCCTGTTTCTCTTTTTGAGCTTCTCATTCAGTCTGTCTCCTTTCCATGACTTCTAGCTACACAACACAGTCCTGAATAAAACTTTAAAAACACAGTTAGTGGAAGACAGGAAGACAGGACAGAAAACTTCAGCCCCAACAATAAAGTTTGGTAAGAAAAGAAGTAATCGTAAATAGGCTCCTGTAATCTGGAGACTCTGTGTGCAGTCAAGATGATCCAAACCATTGTAATGTTTGGGGATATTTAAAAGTTTAAACATGGGGACAGTTCTTCAATTTGCCTCCTTGAAAATATCTTACAAAACTGGCTATTAGAGTCCATCTTATGTAGTATTATATCTAGAGCTCACTCTGTGGCAGTCCTTCATGATAAACTTCACCCTTCACATCTTACCTACAAAAGTTCAGAACAAAAACTAGGGCTATGCAACTCTTTGGAAAGCAGTTCACAACTTATAGTACTTGTCCTTGTATGGGGGACCTCAGTCTCTGTACCTTGTCCTTGCCACCAATTACCAATTTCCCTGCAAGTGCCTGTAAACAGCAGAAGCAGTCTCTATGGTGTGGCTTTCTCATGCAACAAATGTCCTTTTTCATTCATTAGCTAATATATTACAGTTTATTACATCTGTAAGGTACACAGAGAAATACATCTAGAGAAAATCTAAAAACCCCAACTGCCTTAAGTTTATTAACAAGGGTAACTCTGGAGTATAAATCGCTATTTACATAAGTCCTAGCAGGAAACCTACAGCAGCAGTGGAGTTGAAGGGATAAGAAATTGATTCACAAAGATTATATTTTTTAGAGAAATACCATTCTCATAGAAAAGAGAAAAATCCTTAGTAGAGTTGAACTCTTGTCAAGAAACTGAGAAAGCTCAAAATGAGCAGATGCTACATTTTGCTGTAGTCTGGTAAGCCAGCGTTTAGAATCTTAATAAAGCAAAATTTAAGGAAATAAAAGCTTCTTTAAAGCTATACTAAAGATCAGGAGGGTGTGCAGAGCTGCAATAAGTAGCAAGTTCAGAGTGAATTTGTGTGAAGATTTAGTAAATACCCAAAATACCTTTCTTGCTACAAAAAATAATGCATTGTGCATACAAAAGGAACTCAAAATAATTTCTTGTGAACCAGCAGGTGCAAATATTGTTTCTGAAGCTGAATTTTAGATGGGAAAACAGTCTGTCTTAGTTTGGATAAGTGATCTTGCTTATATTATCACTAAACCAAACTGTCTTTAAATCAGATAGGCGTGTAGGTGATAATAAAAGAAAGTGTGTGTGTGCTAGAAAATTGAGAAGGACATGTGGTATTATATGCATTTGATCACTGAGGAAAATGCTTAAACAGGGGAGAACAGAGGGAGTTTTAGAAGCATGTATGAAACTTTCACTTCAGTAAACCAGATAATTAGATTTCATTTTTATTCATGGGCACTCCCAGATGAGGCATCCTAAAGCTACCCAAACTGTATTGATTAAACATGCCATGATTTCCCCCTCATTCCTCCCCAAGAACTACCAGGTTTTTCCTGGCTGTACCTTCATTGTCAGTAATGAGGTGGATCTAAAGAGAAGAAAGGTTTTGTGGAGTGTTAGTTCAATTAGATTTCTGTTCAGACTTAAGTCTTGTTGATTATTACTGAATTATCAGTAGATCTGATTAATTAGATGGGTAAAATCACAATGGCCAGTATAATGAGTTATCCTCTCCTGCTTGGGTGGGAGTGGTTTTTAGAATTGTAGAATCACAGGCTGGTTTGGGTTGGGAAGGATTTTTCAAGCTCATCTAGATCAATCCCCCTGCAGTGAGCAGGGACATCTGCAACTAGAGCACACAGCACATTCCCGTTCTAAACAAGGACTACTGTAAATCAAAGAAGATCTATCTGATGTTCCCCTTCCCACTGAGATAATTCTCATCACCGACTTCAAATTATTTCAACTAGTTATTCTCAATTGCTGATTTTTCTTTCCCTTTGGGAGATGGAACAATCAAAGTACTTCTGTTTATTTTCCTTTCCCTTATTTCCTCTTATTTGCTAATTCAATCTTCAGCAATTATTTCTCCACAATATACATTTATCCTTTGCCATATATTGCAATTTATCTATCCAGCTATATAGCTTAATTATTAGAAGAGTAGTAAGCAGTAGTGTGACTGCTGTCTAAATTGCCATCTAAAGCATCATCTCAATTGTTCCCAAATGATAGTTCAATCACTGTTTAATTAGCACTTAATTCTTGTTTAATCACAATTTGATTGCCATTTGATTTTCATTCAATCACCAATTAATTACTGTTTGATCATCACTCGATCATTAATACACCCCTTTTAGTTAACCTCACAACTATGACTTTTCCTAACAACTCACCTGCAGTAATTGTAATGGACTTGGAAGACTGCACATTGCCAGCAGGTTTTCTTCAACTGGTCAGGGGTGCTATGGAAAGTAACCTGGAAGGCTGTAATTGAACCATGATAACAAGAGGATGTAGCAGAAAAGGAGAAGTTATTAGAAAGCAGATTCAGTATTCAGTGATTTTTTCCCACAGTAGAAACCAGAGACTAAATTAAACCTTCCTGATGATATTCTGAAGCAGTAGAAGTTAAGCTGTGATCTCCTTACCTGTTATGAACAGCCATGAAATATTAACACAGAATCATATCAGACACTTGTCTGACCTTCCCTTCCATGATTCAATCCACATTCAGTATGTTTTTCTACAAAATTCCAGACAAGCAAACAAATCTCATTAAACAGATTAACAAATTATCCCCAAGATGCCTGCATGGATATTCTGATAAACTAAAAACCTTTTATTGCCTCTTAATTATTACATAAGGAGGCCCTCCAATTATACCAAAACCCTCAAAAGTTGCTTCTCTTTTTACTTCACATGAATTGCTTTTAGAACACCTAAACCAAAAAACTATAGAAGTCACAGTTTGAAAATAATCACATCAACCCCCTGCTCTGCACTATACATTTCTAGGGATTTCAGCCATATTGTAAAGAAATGCCAAAGTTTCTTGTACAACCTGTGTCTTTGCATTCGCTATACTTGGCAAGTTGTTCTGAGTAATTTAGTCTATTATGTCTGGATTTAGCTGCAGCTTTTGCAAGATTTATTTTAATATAGATGACTTTCCCCTTATGTTTTTATGGGGTTCCTTTTTCTTGTAATCACAGGCATGGTCTTAAAATTACACCAATATACAAGAAGGGTAAGAGGGAGGACCCAGGGAACTACAGACCTGTCAGTCTGACCTCAGTACCGGGTAAACTCATGGAGCAGATCATCATGAATGTTATTATGAGACATATTCAGGACAGCCAGATAATGAGGCCCAGTCAACATGGATTTATAAAGGGCAGGTCTTGTCTGACGAATCTGATCTCTTTCTATGATAAAATGACCCGTCTAGTAGATGAGGGAAGAGCTGTGGATGTTGTCTATCTTGATTTTAGCAAAGCCTTTGATCCTTCTTTTCCTGTCCTAGTTGCCTACGTGGAGGTTGCATTAAATAAACTCTGGTGGTCTTGCTTTCTTTCCACTTACAGATGCCCTTTGCAAGGGATTTATTTTTTCTGTGGTTTACCAGGTAGACAGTCGTGGGTTTTTTTTTCTCTTGTCCCTAATGCACCTTGACTGGACTTCACACAGTGAATGCTGATCTATACCTGGAAGTACAAAGAAGGAAAACTACCTTAATTCTGCATCTCCTCTATGCTGTGTTCTCCTTGGGTTAGGTTTGCCCAGGAGTTGTCATTCTAAGCACAATTTAACAGCATTAGTCTTGACCTGTAAATAGCTGTGCTGTGCATGTTGCTTTCTGGTATGAAAATCTCCTCTGGAGTCTGTGAGGATATCTCTGCAGTGGAGTCAGGTATATTTGAAGGTATATATACATGAAAGTACCAGTTGGACAGAAAAAGGTAATTAATTTTGTGCAACCATGATAGTTCTTTTGAGACTTGTTAAATTATTCACGGAGCAAGAGGTGTCACTAGAACTGTAGGAAAGCTACAGCCAGGGGAACGTGAAGAGTGAAGAGTCTTGGTGTCTCTCTGCAGTCCCCTTTTTAGCAACCTGCTTTTTAAAACACATGGAATACTGTGGCAAACATCCATGCCCGGCACACACGTCACCCCCAGCAGTCTCCCCTTGAACAGAAGCCCTGAGAAGCAGTAAATTCCTCCTTCCCATGTCCTGAAACTCTCCCAGGTCCAGGCTATCACCTATGGGGAGTTTAGAGGAGGGTGGAGCAATGGAACACCTCCAGCCAAATGGAAAATGTGGAGGAAGGATTAAAAGAAAATTAAATTCATGCTGTATCTAGGGATATGTATCTCCCGAAGGTAAAGTGCCTTTTAACAGTATAGATGCCAAAAAACATTAATGTAACCCTATCTCTGGGTGGATTACCTGACTGTTGTAGCACTGATTGAGTATTTAACAGAAATCATCCCAGGGTATGTTTCTTCATTTTGAAATTGTCAGCTCCACTAAGGTGGATGGAGGGGGGGGAAAGGTACATCTTTTTCAGATATGACTGCTCTGAGAAAAGTACAGTGTTTAATAACATTAAACATAAACACTAGTTCCACTCTGCATCAGGAAAATCTAGAACCACTGCCTCACTTGAGCTCAGACAGCACAAAATATTCTATATTCTGGGAGCTGCAGACACATTGGTACCTCCCTCCAAACCCTCCACAATCACAGAGACAGTTGGCTGTTTTGATCAGCCACTCCTTGCTAGGGAGAATGAATTAGTTGAGGAAAAAAAGGACTAAACTGAGATTAGATCTCTCCCCTAGAAACAGCAGCTTGTCAAGATAAGCCTTTTAAGGATGCCCAAGCACTGAAAAACAGAAGTTTTCTGTTGAACACAACCTAGAAAGTGTGAGTAGGCACAATACTGACTCCCTTGTAGCATTCCAGTAAAGTCTGACCTGTAGACACTCTTCTGTATGAGTAGGAGGTAAATCTGCTTCTATGTTAACTTAATCTTTGGCCTTTCTCAAACAGACAATGTGATTGCTTCACTGTGCTGCATTTTTTTTTACATTTAATATATTTACTGGAAGAATACTGTTCCAGAAGGACCAATGCTAAACCACCATATAGCCCCGCCCCACCCCACCCCCCACCCACCCTCCCCCCCAAGCCCCCCCATCCCGTGGTGCAGCTCCCCCCCCATGCCAGTGGCAGGCCCCACAAAGCCGATCCCCATCTCGAGTTCCTCTAGATGTCACCCTCAGCCGTATTTTCCTCCCCCCTCCTCCGCCCTCCTCCTCCCTGGGATTTTTTTTTTTTTTTTTTCCCTTTCCCCAAGATCCTGCTGCTTTTTTTTTTTTTTTTTTTTTTTTTATTCTCTTTTTTTCCTCTTTTTGGCTGGTTGTAACGTGCAGCCTGAGCTTGCTTGGACTAATAGCACTTGCCTCCGGTTTTGTTAGCTCTGGAAAGCTACCAGAAGCTATTGAAGCCTAGAGTGCAGGGCAATTTGTAGCATTCCAGGCTATGTGGAAGTCTCAATCTGTGAAAGTTTTTAGTAAGCTAAGAAGTTTTGCAGAATATTACCTCATAAGCTTGAGAAACAGTGTACTAAAATTAAGGCACTTAAAATGAGTACCCATCAGCTCTATTACTGACACATGCTTTCAGCAACAGGTGCCACAAGTAAGATGCTTGTGAGTGATCCTGTAATCTCCCCACAATATTTACATAGAAGGAAAGGCTTTGGATCTCCTGCTGTCTTGGTTGCCACAATTCTGGAGTGGATGAATATGATTTCTGGTAATTACTTAGTATTGGCAGGCAGAAAAGCGTTGGCCCTGACAGGAAGCCTTGCAGGCAGATGATGAAAAAGAAAGCAGAAAACAAGGAGGGAAAGTAACTTTAGCATTTCATAAAGGAATACAGAAATCCCCCTGGGGGCCTGGAACTCCTTTCGCACAGCAAATTGGTAACCACAGAAAACAGAAAAGAGTGAGTAGGAGCTCTGGAGAGCAATTTGTTTTGGGAGAGGTAGGAGAAGGAAGAACCACTGGGGAGTGGAGACAGGGAAGCAAGATGAGTTTAGGGAGCTTTGCATTGTATGATTAGACCTGTTCTTTAAGTGGCAGCCCAGGACTTCAGACATGATTAAGAGTGCACAAGTGAGGCTGCTTTGAGGATCTGCTGTGTGTTTGCCTTCATGTGATTACTGGTTTCACTAAAATAAGAAGGCCAAAATTGTTGTATCAAGGATAAACAACCAAGGCTTTGTTTTTGTACATGTTTCATCCTAGGGACATGAGTTTTTATACTCACTAAGAATTTTCACTTATATAAATTTCTGCTCAGTTATATGTATTTGTTGAGGCATTTGAAGAAACAACTTAAGTTAACTCCTAACTCACAGCCTCCTCATTTTTCCTGCAATGGACTGAGTTCCCAACCAGATATGCAGCCCTGTGCATTATATACTTCAACAGTCCTGACAGGTGCCTCCATGAGAACAGCTGGACTGCACTGGAACAGAAGGCAGGGCTCTGAGTGGGGCTGGGAAATACTGCAGCAGCCCCTTGGTTCTGCCTCTGTTCCCACCAGGGACCCCGGCCAGAGCCTCCTGCCCCTGCATCTCTCTGCTCTGTCAGAGCAGGGAGCAGCAGCAGCTCTTCTGGTAAATTAGGCAGGAAAAAGCGGCCAAGAGGTCGCAGAACAGATCCCGGCTTCTTCCCACTCTTAAACTACTGCCACTTGTTTCTGGTGGGTGATTTGTGGCCACGGATCCGTTTATTTATTTATTTATTATTCCGGGGAATGATGCTTAGGTGTCAAACTCCAGAAAACCCAAGCTGAACGAGGTGGGATGGGTACCCTGTGAGATGTCAATTCTGCTCCTGTGTGCTTCCAACCTATGTTCTGAATGGAGCAGTTTGATGAAAAAATATCCTGCCACTACATAATTAAGGTGTGTAGCATGCTACAGATTGGCAAAGGGGCAAGTAAAAGTTGCTGACACATTTTCTATGTTCTTCCTTCTGAAGTGGAGTATGGAGCTCTGTGAATCCATTGTTTACCTTTTGGCATCCAAAGTTGCTACCACATTACAATGCCATAAATACCTGTAAGGAATTGCAAGAGTTCTTTTAAAAGCTTCATATTTAATCTAATTATGTTGATCATTGTAACATCATAAAAAAATTTAACACAAAGCTAACATTTATGTGTTGATTTTTTTTCCCCCCAGCAACATTTCATTCATCAGGTGTAAGGAATATGTTTGAAAACTTCCATTACCTTATTCCACTCACTTATTATTCTCACAAAAACACAGTATTCTAACTGCCGACAAGAAAAATCCTGTTTTCTGCTATTATTTCTGCATTAGTCTCCACGGTGCTTCCCTGTTGGTTAACATGTAACCCTTGCGTGGTTTAATGTAAGAATAAAACTCTTTACCGGGTAGACAGGCAGGATCTTCTGATGGGGGTGGGAACGTCCCAGAGATGCTGGGTAATTTCGGGGTGGTGGAAGAAGGGAATGAGAAAGATGGAAAGGGGGTGCATCAGGTAATAAAAGTTATTTTCCCTCAGAAACATGTTTTTGTTAGGTAATATTATCCCTGGTGTTGTGTGTCTGTATTTACCTAGACGGCAACCCTGTGTTAGTTACACAGATCTTTCCCCAGCTTCTCTATGTTCATATTCTTATAGATATCTATATTCTTAGAGATATCCCAGTAGACAGAAATAATTCTCTATAGACTGAAATAGTTTTATATTCAAATACAGTTGCTCCAGACAAAGCCAGGCAGCTACTGTAGGTGGTCACACGATTTAACTGACTTGGTGCTCTGATTAGGTCTGCTATGTTTTATATATAGGTGTGTCCCGGGGCAGTCGCAGAGGCGGACGCGGGGGGTGAGGAAATGGGTCTGGAAGTAGCGGGTGCGCCCGGGGGCCCGGGAGACGCTGACGGCCCCGCGGCCCAGCAGCGCGTTCAGCACCGACGACTTCCCGGCGTTCGGCAGCCCTGCGGGACAGGACACGCCCCCCCCTTTCGAGAAGCCACGCCCCCGCTTTTGTTGGGGGGCCCCGCCCCTTTTGGCCCTACCAGTCCGCCCCCACCCCCCCCCCCCACCCCCCCCCGGCACGTCATCCTCAGTTTAAGAAGTGTGGATTGAGTGATTGTGCAGTGTCGGAAAGAGTGCTGCAGGATGACCAATTCGACTCAATATGAGCACATCGTTCTCCTAAATGGGACTACGAATGGAGCCAATCTGGCTAAGTCGTGCCCCCTTCAGCTGGACTATTGGCTGGACCCAAAGTAATGACTCCAATCAATGTGATTGTTCAGCGTCCTTCTCTTATTCACAACTATTCTACATTTATAGTGATCCTAAAAGTAAACAAACTCTTCTACATTTATAGGGATACTAAAGAATTCTTACTCTCGCTACTACTTTCAATTTTAACTTGGCTATATGAATTGAACCTAATTTAAACTTAATTCTGAGTGTTGCATTTCTGTCAGTTTTTCTTTTCAAATTGTGTGACATTTATATGCCACTATGTGGGTTTCGTTCTTGGAGGGAATGTAAATTTTAAAGCAGAATTTGCATTGTCATGAGGATTTTAAAGATGGAATCAATTAACAGTCTGATCTCATGTAGGCTAAAATTGTTTTTTGAAATAAATAAAGAGGCTACTTTTTAGGATTTAAATTGTCTGCAAGCCCAAACCTGTGAATTTGGAATTTTCTTCTATTTTATAATTTCTCCTACCACACAAATGCTTTCTCAGTAATTTTTATTTTTGGTTGCAATAACATCAGTATCCCTAACTCTTACTGGGATCTTTTATTCTATAGTTTACTGTACAGAATGAATAAGAAATTTGGATATCCAGAATCCTGAAGGGGATCAGTCCCAACCAGCACAGACATGTCTGTTCAGGCATTCATGCTCAGTCACTTTTACCATCAAAGGCACCTGCTTATGTCTAAGGTCAGATTTACCATGCCTGATCAGCCACCCAAAGCCTATTTTTACTTCTTGTGCATTGAGACTACTTGAGAGCATCCCTTATTAAGATAGAAGCTACAGCTTGGCCTAATGGTTGAAAACTGTATTTTAGGAGTCCTTTAAGGCAAGCAACATCTTTTCCAGATTTTGTGGGCCACTCTGCATGTGCAGAAAGAACATCTTGGCTTGCATTGTTTTATCAGTTTCTGTTCCTTATCTCAGTAAGAAGGACAAAGGAGAAACTGATTGCTAATTAATAATGTGCCATGTATCTATCAAGCGTTGCATTTCTAGAATAACTTCTACTTAGGAAAGTAGTTGCTTGTTTACCTAAGGTGTATTTTAGTATTTTCTGTTTTAGGAGGAGACTTCAGGCAGAGAAGGCTAAAGGAAAGACTGCCTTGTCCAGCAGCATCTCAGTGAGACAGTGAAGGAAAGATAAATAAAACTTAGACCAATTGACTCTCTGATTTCTGTTTTAGTGGTTTAAGTGCATGCTGGAACTTGTATGTCTTTTTGAGCTTGTGCTGTTGAAAATCAATACAATGAAAAATCCTCTGGAATTAAAGAACATGAGCAGATCATACAAGAACAAAAAGCTGAAGCTGCTAATATACTTTACCAAAAGAAAAAAAAAACAAACAACAAAAACCCCCAAAACAACTCTGTTCTTGAAATTGAAAAACTATACAAGACTTTTCAGTCACTGCATCTGTATGTAATAGCTTCCCAGAAGAAACATAAAGTGGAATTTGCTCAGCTAGAACAGCAGATAACACAGCCTGAAAGAGATACCAGACAGCTTTCCAGCCACACTTCCCCAAGTCTGTATCTTTGCATGGTGTTGTTGGGGCCCAAGTGCAGGACCTGGCACTTGGCCTTGTTGAATCTAATCCTGTTAACATTGGCTCATTGATCCAACCTATCCAAGTCTCTCTGTATAGCCTCCCTATCCTCATGCAGATCAACACTCCCACATAACACTCCCACCTAACACCTGCAAACTTATTAATGATACACTCTATGTCCTTATCAAGGTCTTTAATAAAGATGTTAAACAGAAAAGGAGGGAGCTGATGGAGCACAAGGAGGATGTCACAATGAGGCCACTCCCCAGTATGGGCCTGACAAAAGGGAAACAAATGTCAGGCTGTTGATGTCCATACACCTGCTGTGTGAGAACATGACAGCTCCAGATGTTACTCTTGTCCCTGAACAAATGTTGGCCATTTTGAGAGACATGCTGATGAACCCTCTGGAACTGGACGTGTGTGTCCTGGAACTGAACGTGTTTGTACGAGACTGCTCTGGGATTTTGTGTCTTCAGGCAGTGTCACTGTAGTTCTCTTGTAATATGTCTTGTGTTTTCTACACAGAGATTGCACTGTGAAATTATGTATTTTTGTTTTTGGTTTGTTGGTTTGGTTTTTTTTAACCACTACACAAATCTCATTTAAGTCAGAATTACATTTTTAAAATTTTATCTCTTGTGTATTCTTGCCAATCTTCAGTAAGTACATTAAGGCTTACTATTATGGTGAAGAACAAACAAAATCATGTTCTAAAACATCCTGTTCTGGCTTGTGATGGTTTGCATGTAAATTTATAGGAAAATTCACCTGTAAACACACTTCTTAATCCTTACTGGAATTTTATTAATGAAAAATTATATCTGCCAAAATTACTTATGTTTAAATGCTTTAAAAGAAGAAAAAGTTTGTTTCACAGTTTATTATTGTGCTGCCTATAAGCATTTATTAGACTACGATTGTAATCAGATATGGGTTTTCTAATAGCTTAATTAGCTTGTTAGCATTTTTCTAGGACCTTTATATATTTCAAGTTCTCACTCCAAATGGAAGGTGAAATAATCCATTGTTAGGGAAATTCCTGCCTCAAGACAGGGAAAAATACAGGAATGCACGAGGGAAACCACCTCATTCTTGCAAGCAAAAATGCAAAAGCATTTAGGTTCTCTAAGAGTCATCAGGGGAGAAATGCAGGAAAATTCCACTGATTCACTATGAGACCACAGTTATTTTTGTCATCCTGCTTGACTGTAAATAGAAGGATGATTTAAATAAAGGAGAGCAGACTGAAGCATGCTAAAACAATGCATTAACTAAAAAATAATAATAAAACTGTATCATCCCTAAGGAGGATGTGCACCTGAATGGTTTGTTATTGTTTTGCTTTGAGCGTAACCAGCTTAATTACAAATTTAAGTCCTATTAATAACCCGCAGCCTGATGAGATAATGAGACTTTTTGTTGGGAAATGGTTTGCAGATTTTTGTAGTCAGAAAGCCAATGATGTATAACCATGACCTCAAAAATTAATTTAGCTAAATTAAACAGTTTATCTTCTGGAGATTTGAGTCTTTTGTAGTATGTCAGAAGCCTTTATTAACCTCAGATGTAGATTTAGGTGTTGGAGCACATCTTCAGCAAAGATTTTACTGTTTCAGAAAAATTACTGCCTTCTGCTTAATTTTCAAATGAGCTACTAAATTAGAGCTACAAAATAATTCTGGAAAGTTCTGTTTTCCTGAAAGAGAGTGATACTTTTATGAATTAAAATATAAGCATATATGACACTGTTTCATTGTAATTTAATCCTTGAACTGGGAAGACATGAAATTTAAAGTAGCAACTGAAAACTGTGCATGCCATCTATTTCCATACAAAAAATAATTGGCATCTCTGTCCGAACCAGTATAATTGCACTGCACTTTCCCCTATGGCAATAGAGGGGAATGTAAATTACTATTCTGACTTTATGTTAAAACTGAAAAAAAGAAGAATGACTTAAATATCTAATTTGACAGGGAAAAACTTCTTACAACTTCTGAGGCTGCTACTCATTTTACCACTGAAAAAAACCCTCTGTAATTAAAATGTTTATTTATATGACAAACTTATCTATTTTTTGAGATTATCCAGCCATAACCTGGTATTTTATTTGCCAAATGAAACCCTTTATTTTCTGAAATCTAGAATTAGCCTGTTAGTATTTTTTTCCCCAGAGGTAGTAGGAGGAAAAAATCTTGTTTGCTAATATCTGGCTGGAAATTTTATTCTGGCTGTTGCCAAAATGCAAGGATACTTGTTATGTTTTCCTCATACTAATGACATTACAAATCAGCTATTTCTAAAAAATGTTAGTCCCATGAAATCAGAGATGCTGTAGTTTATTCTAAATGTGTGGGGGATGCTGGACTGGGAGGAGATATTTGCTTGGTAACTGTCTCCAGATGAAATGCAGCCTGCAAGACACATGAGTACATTGCTTTTGGAGGACTGGTAGCAGGTTTTAAAGCTGTTCTGAGATCTTCCCTTTAATCTGCAAACTGAGTAGTTTTGTTGTGAGTGGGAAAAGCACTTGTTTTGCTGCAATGGTGTTACTCTGGTTTACACAGTCTGTGAAGTGACAAAGGAATTTCAATTGTTTGATGTTGTGGTAGCAGTTATCAATACCAAACCTATGGTTTATCTCTCATAGTAAATATTTTAATTAATTGCATTTTAAAGGTGTTCCCCAACGAATTCTTAAATTCTTTTATGATATTTACTGCCAAAAGTCCACGATAAGTGGTTACTATACATATATACAGAGAAAATAATACATTTTAATCTAGCTAAGTCAGTCCTCATGTAAATAATACTACATGGCAATTCCTTCATCATGAATTTTCCATATATTTTACTCTGCTGAACATTTTCTTAATACTTTCTGAAGCACTTACCAATCCAAAAACATAGTTTGCGTACCTCTGTACTGCCTTCCAAATCAGAGTTTGGAAGAAAACTGTAAAATGTTATGTGGGTGGTAGACTGCACTCACCTGGGAGTTACTGGAAAACCTGCCCTTGCTGCTCCCCAGTGATATGCTGCGGAGTTGCCAATCTCCGCAGGGTGCTGTCTGAAGTCTAAGTGATGTCCTCTATAGCTGAACACATTGTAGATTAATGTTTTAGTAGAAAAGATGGAGATGTCTGTAGAGGGATGTAGAAGTCAAAGAGATCAGTAAGCGTGAAGTACACAGATGCCCAGTAGCACAAATTCAGCAAGACTAAACTGAGATTCTTTTTAATTTTTTTGTTTTTTTTTCTATTCTTTATTTTACTGCATGCCTTTTCTTTGGCATTCTGTCTTTGACACCTATTACTCACAGCATTTTGGCTGATAGGTTTTTTTCTGCCGAGGAGGTTAAATAATATAAAGCTAATTTCATGTTCAAGGTTTGCCCTTCTGCGTTTTGGAAGCAGGGAACATGCTGCTTTTCATATGCTTTTATTACCCTGTTAATGCATAAGAAGAGAGCTGCGTCCATCAGATCCAAGGCAGAGGAACCAAGGAAGCAGGAAAACCTTCAGGTAGTTGTAGACAGAGACAAGGTTCCCCCTGAGTCTCCCCAAGGCTAAACAACCCCAGCTCCTGCAGCCTCTCCTCATAAGACTTTCCCTCTAGTCCTTCACCCAGCCTCGTTGTTCTCCTCTGGACCCACTCCAGCACCTCAATATCCTTGAAGCGAGAGGCCCAGAACTGTACACAGTACTCGAGGTGAGGCCTCACTAGTGCTGAGTACCGGGGAAGAATCACATCCCTAGTCCTGCTGGCCACGCTATTCACGATACAAGCCAAAACCTGTAGCTAAAATTCCAAAGAAGAAAGTGCAGATGTGCTATAATGAAGCCATGAGCTGTAGTAGACAATGGGAGTAGTAGACAATTCTTCTGTCAAAAGAAGTGTAGCAGGTCTGGCTCCATTTCCATCTGTATTGCCTAAAGTGCTGATTAACACAATACAGGGAACAAATTGGAACTATTCTGTGTTAAGAATTAATATAAAACACTATGGGAATAAAGTTGCAAAAAGAAAGTCTATGACAAGATTTAAAATTAATATTTACCCGATTGGGCGGGCGGGTGGGGCGCTACGCTCGGGTGGGGTCGGGGGGGCGGGGGGGGGGGCGGCGGGGGGGGGGGGGGGGGGGGGAGGAGCCAACAGTGGGTCACTGGGGAGAGGAGGAGTCAACGGTGGGTCAACTGGGGATGAAGGAGCCAACAGTGGGTCAATGGGGGGTGAGGAGCCAACAGTGGGTCAATGAAGAGGGAGGAGCCAATGGCAGGTCACTGGGGGGGGGAGGAGCCAATAGGGGGTCAATGGGGAGAGGAGGAGTCAACAGTGGGTTATCAAGCCATGCCTTCAACTAGACACACCTAAAACTTAATTCAGATGTCTTCTTGCAGGGCCAGAAACTCACAACATTTGGGGCTTTTGCCTGATTTTGTAAGGAAATGGGACTTAGATAAAAGTGTTAATGAGCCTGTCTGCCCAGCTCAACCCCTGGAGCTTTGAAATCCATTTGAGTAATGATGTCCTTCAGCTGGTGTCAAATGCTGATGGGTAGAAGAGAGGCTCAGAGAACACAGGCAGAGCTTAGCCCTTATAAATAGAATTTGACTAATCAATCCCTTTAGCCTTAATCTTCTACAGAACACTGTTTAACTTCAAGGTGTAATATACAGTGCCTTAAATCACATAGTTCAGCTTTGGAGTGGAAGATGTTAATATTATGATAAATAAATAAATGAATAATTTTTTGGTTGCCTCAAAAAAAAAGTTTTCAGTTTATGGTTTCTACAGTGTGAAATGTTTCAGCTGGACAAGGAAGGAATCCATTTACTTTTGTTGATTGGTAAGTATTTATCCTCAGGTTTCAGTATCCAGGTATTCAGGAACTCTGGCCTAAAATGTCTGCAATTTCTTACGCAAGGCCATGCAATTTAGCTCAGCTAAGCTTCCTGAAGTAGGCATGGTATTTCATAAACAATATATCTAAAGGAACAGTTATTACCCAAACATCTTAACGACGTGGCAGGCATTGGAGCATCTCCAGCAGCTTACAGAGACTAAATATGACAAATAAACATGGCAAGTGATGAAGCCAGAGCGCCACATGCCTGAGCTGAGGAGGGCTCTCGTGCCCCTGCCAGGCCAAGGGCCTGGCCCGAGGTCGTGGGGGGCGGGGGTTGGTGGGGCGTGTGGGGGGGCGCGGGGGGGGTGGGCGGGGCCGGGGGGTGGTTTGGGGGCGCCGCGGGGGGGTTTGGGGGGGCTCTGAGGTGGTTTTGTGGGTTCCAGGGAGGATATTTAGGGGACCCAGGGCTAGTTTGGGGGTCCCAGGGGTGGTTTTGGGGGTCGCTGAGGTGGATTGGGGGGTCCCTGGGGGGGTTTGGGGGGCCCAGAGGGGGGTTTGGGGGTCCCTGGGGGGTAGTTGGGCATCCCAGAGGTCAGAATGTAAAAAGTCTGTGGAAACATGCTGAGGCAAACTGTGAGATTACTTTTGTGCATATTAATGAAATATTTTTCTGGTTATGCCAAACTTGGAAGTTTTTGCTTAAGTCTGCTTAGTTATAAACCAGCCACTTTAGTTTTGTCTGAAGGAATGCCCTTTGAAAGAAAAAGCAAATGTTGGGTGTCTCAATTTTTAATGAGAGTGTTTTTCTAATTTGCATCACTGACACTGGTAAGTTGTGCTACTGATGGAAAAACTGGTTTATTCTGTCTCCCCCACTGACGTGCCTTGGGGGCTCCCCACCCCCCACTCCCAACGTGCCTGGCCCTTTGAATATGCAAATGAGGTGCCTTATGCCACACCCCCCCAGAGAACCCCATAAAAAAGCCCCACGTTTATTTTTGTAGGACCTACCCAAACACTGTGCACAAACCCTGGGACCCCCCCGCTCCGCTATGGCCGGGGTGGGAGGGGTCCCAAAAGCCTGGGAGGGGAAGTGGTGGGGGGGTGTGTGGGGGGGGGGGTCTCCCCACCCCCACCCCAAGGAAATACAAGGCAAAGTTTCAATTAACATACTGAGAGCCAAAAAAAAAAGGTGGTTCCCAGAAATACACCATGATTTTTAAAGTCTTCAGAGTCTCAAATCATATATATTTCTGACAAGTTGTTGAGTGACAAGATGAATGTCTTCCCTAGACAAAAAACTAAACATGAGGTGAAATAGAAAGCTCCTTCTGTAATACAAGCAGACTTCAGAAAGCCTTCTCCCGAGTTTTCACTTTCTAAATGTAGCTTCCCACACATAATGTCAGGAAGATTCGGACACTGGGGGACAGACATACTGGGGATACTGGGGGGGACACTGTCACCAGGGGACACACATACTGGGGAGACTGGGGACACTGGAGACACATACTGGGGACACTGGGGACACACATACTGGGGATACTGGGGATACTGGGGACACACATATTGGGGATACTGGGGACACTGGGGACACATACTGGGGATACTGGGGACACACATACTGGGGACACTGGGGGACAGACATACTGGGGATACTGGGGGGGACACTGTCACCAGGGGGCACACATATAAATTCTCAATGGATACAGTCATAGTAAATCAAAATGGTTAAAGTGTAAATATTGTATATTACCTCTGTTGCTAGCAGATCATGCTATCTATGTTATAGCTTTATGTTTTATTGAGTAACATTTCCAGGATAGTCATGGTCATGGTGAGGAACAGAACAAAGACACTCATGGATTTTGTATCAGCTCTTGGGGACACTAGGTGATAGGTTTGGAGGCAATAGGTCTCCAGAATAGATTTTTCCTGCTGATTCATTAACCTGAAGAAGGATTTAACCGTGCGTGGTGCAGCCCCACATGTCGGAATACGCCATGACACCCAAAGACCGCAGACTCGAAAGGTCGATCCAGATCGCCTCCCTTGAAGCGTACTCGGCGCAGACCCCCGAAGATCGCCGCAAGGCAAGCGAGCGACTCAAGTCCCTGGTCGCCGCACGATCGCCGGAGGTGAATCGCGAGATTGCGAAAAGGCGGCTTGACGAATCGGAAGATGCAGGGCGATAATTGCAAGGCGCGTCATAGGTCGGATTGATCCCCGGCTGACAAGGTGATCAATCTCCTAATGGAATGGTGTCTAATAGCACATGGTGGGGGGATATGAACTGTGTGGGGAAGTGGCTGTGTTACTTACTCCAGGGAGCTGGGGCTCTCCGGGTGCTCTGTCTTCACTCTCAGGCACTCCACCTGCACTCGGGCACATGCACTGCAGGGGGTGGCCGACCCTGCTGCTAGGGACAAACCTTGTCCTGAGAAATGTGAGTGGCAGGTAGAAGAGATGAGCCCTGGAGAGGGTGGCAGCATGACCTTGGCACTGCATTTCATACAGTAGCAAAAGCCTCTCTTTGTGACCTGGAAACCGCTGCACACTGTGTTCCCCTAAGGCACGCAGATATAGGTGGAGGATGCTGTGACAACTAAGGATTGCTGTAGTTTGTTGTCCTTGGCAATTCTAAGTGTTTATGTCAGCCAGTTGTCTACTGGCTTCTTTTAGTTGTGCCAATGGAACTCTTCCTGTGGAACCATACTGTAAACAGTATTAGGGAACTGATCTTCTTAAAACCGTATTGTGTCCCATAGGTACTGGTCTCAATGTAACTGCAGTTCATCATCATTATCTGAATCTCTCTGGAACATGTCAACCTGTGAAGCATCATCTAGACAAATTAAAAAGTATTGTTAGCTATAAATGTTAAGAGGCATAAACACAGACTAGTAATAAACCAAAAACCCAACTCCATGATGGACAACCCCCAACCCAGTTTACTTCTGAAGGACCTTCGAGTGCTATTTCAGACAGACGCATTGTCTTCCCAGTCTTTAACCCTTTTAGCTAACGATGAGAAAAAGCTCCTAAGTTTCTCTATCTGAATCTCCTCAAGTAGAAGGAGTAAAAAGGACAACATTATTATTAAGACAGACAGATTTTTAGATAAAACTCTATTATTGACACAGTAACACCTGAAAAAAAACAATCCAAAGAAACTAGAAATACTAAGCTTGCTCTCACAGCAGACTGTTGCTTTTGTGATATCAAAGCATCAAGTGGCCTTGAAATGAGTACTATACTGAAATTTTGTCTGAGATGCAGTCCATTTTTTTCACCATATCAGCCTGCTCTCAAGAAAAAAATTTTTAACTCCAAGCATCTCAGTCAGGAATTACTTTCTTTTCTTTTTGCTTTTCAGGTGATTCCTAGCTGTACAGCTAGGTAGTCTTTAGCTCAGGGCTTCAGACTGGTTTTCTGTGGGGCTGTGAGTGCTTTTGAGAATTAGGCTGTCCTAAAATGTTTTTGTAGCCTTGTTCAGTGATTTTAGCTTCTGTGTATTGAAAACTTCTGTCTTGGTAGTTTGACTTCATCTGAGCTGGACCAAAATCATAAAAGTTTACTTCTGTTTAGTTCTTGCAGACTTGTTTTTACTTTTAGCTAAATTTCACACCAGGCCAGCATTGTTGTCACGCTTTGTGTCTTCCTTGAGACTAAGTTTTGCAGACTGAAAACAGATTTCCTTTAGCCATATTAATTATGTTAGCCCCAGACACTGACAATAAATGGGAGCAAATAAGAAACCAAACAATACATTTTCACCCACTTATTCCAGTTCAGGTAGTTGGTTTTGTAAGCTTGTCTGAAAGCAAAACATTTGATGAGAGTGTCTGTCTTACAGTCACTGACTAATATGCTCTCTTTGTTTTCAAAGTGGTCCCTCCTGTGCCCCCTCTGCCCACCCCACGCCAACGGAGAGGGAAGGCTGAGAAGGAAATGGAAGGAGGCACAGTGGGTGGAGAAGAGAGGGGGGGGGAGAAGAAAGGGTGAATGGGGAAGGGAAAGGAGAGGAGAAGGGAGAAGAGGAAGGGGAGAAGGGAGAAGAGGAAGGGGAGAAGGGAGAAGAGGAAGGGGGAAGGGGAGAAGAGGAAGGGGGAAGGGGAGAAGAAGGGGAGAAAGGGGAAGGGAAAGAAGAGGGGAAAGGAGGAAAGGGATGACTAATGTTTTTCTGTGCAGCAAGTACTAGAAATCAAAGGCAACCTTTTTGTACAGGATTTGATACCTAGCAGTGATGATAGAGAAATAAAGAACAAGCTCTGTTCAAAGGCTGTTGTTAAAGATAATAAGTTGATCAGGTTTCGCCTTCAGAGAAAAAGAGGAATGAAAAAAAACAACCAATGCCCTGCTGCCAGAGAGCCTATAAGCAAATCCAAAAAGCTTCCACTGTTTTGAGACAGAGGGTTTGGCAACTGTTCAAATTGCAAAATCAGAAGAAGGGAAGTGGGTGAATGGGGGATTGAGAGAGGTAGCTGTTATAAACTTAAAAAAAAAAAGGGGGGGGGAAAAACCCAACAATTTTCACACCAAACCAAAGGATTTGTAGAAGTAATTCTTTCATTCAGACAGTACAAAATTTCCTAGTGTCGTATTTATCTCTTAAGTCACTTGTACAGAGTTTGCTAGATTGTTAGCAAATTAGAACAATAAACAACTGAAGAGATATTTTGGGGGGAAGGGTATATATGTCTTATATACATGACTGATGACTTGGCTCAGTTGTGTGATAAACAGGGATAAATTGAACATTTCACTACGTAAACTTTTTTTTTTTGTAATGTAATATTATATGATATACCCTGTGTTCTAAACAGCCATGTTTAGAAAATGGAAACAGACATGGAAACTGCTGGAAAATCTGGTGTGTGTGAAATTTATTGTTATATTGATTTGGAAGCATCATTCTGGTTTACTTTTTTTTCCTCTCGGACAAGGTTAGGTAATAGAAGAGACCACAGCAAGTTTTCCATCAGAAATCCCTTACTCATCCTTCGCCACAGTGTCCTTGGAACTATAAATGAAAGTGCAGAAAGTGATAATGGCTATGGCAGCTGTGCTGTGGTGTGTTGCTCATGTGAAGGGATCCATAGTAGTGGAATCTAAAGTGATTACTGCTTAATGTATATTAGCTCTTGTCTAGAAGCATCCTGGGCTGCATCAGAAATGTGGACAGCAGATGGAGAATGGTGATTCTGCCGCTCTATTCTTTTCTGGTCAGACCTCACCTGGAGTACTGCACCCAGCTCTGGAGCCTCTCCCCATGCTGTGTGCATTCGTGTACAGGCATTTGAGCGAGTTTGCAATGCTCAAGAACCTCCTGATTGGTACCAACCCTGAGGTAGCAGTGGGGATGGCACAACACCCCTCAACTGTCTCCAGCCCACTACCCAAAGGACAGTCATTTCCCCACTTCCCTCTCATATCTAGTTTAAAGCTCTATCAATGACCCCAGCCAATTTATATGACAGAATCCTCCTTCCCCTTTGAGAGAGATCTACTCCGTCTGATGCCAGCAGATCTACTCCATCTGTACACCTCTTCTCCTGGACTACCATCTACTCCACCCCCCCTACCCTCCTTCTCTCATCTCTGCTCTCAAAGAGATGTTTGTCTCTTTGTTCTTAAAACTTCTCTGTCAGGTGAGCCCAGAAACCTGACCACCCACACCCATACTCCTCAGGTACTTTTGCCTAATGACTCTTCTCAGGGGATCAGGACTGGAAGCCTAGTTTGCCCAGGGCAATAACTCCTGAATATCCTGGTAACTCAGGTAATCAAGCTTTAATGATCTGTTCTTGTTAGAATTTTAATTGATTTTTAGCTTTTTTATCTTAGCAGTCATTTCTGGCAGATTCACTCCTTTCTTCATTATACAAATTGATGTGAAATTAAACCATGCCCCAAGGAGAGAAAAAGGATGAATCAATAATATTGATATTTTATGCAGAACTTGAAGCTAAGGATTTTAATGGAATTTAAAATGTGTTTAGTAAGGTTAGTGTGGAAAATGTGGACGGTATGAATGTTAAAGTCAAAAGTCTGTAAAGGTCATTGTGAATAGGATGTATGCTTACAGGATACCACTTTGCCCAGGAGTGGGTCTAGGCAGACCAAGCTCAACGGGTTTGGCATCATCCGACAGGAAAAAACACCCTATGGGGAAGAGGGAAGCACGGCAGAGGGTTGGAAAAAGGGTGCTGAGTAGCTTCCTCCTGGAGTTCCTAGGAGAGGGGGAGAAAATCCATCACAATTCCCAGCCTGCCTTGGAGGATAAGGGGATGGGCAGCCAGCAGTTAACATGAGGGAATTGTTAATCAGGGCTACAGAACAAGCTGGGAAAATCAAGGAAAGCTTTATATTAATGCTAACTAGGATTGTGATTTGAAGCAAATTAAGCTAGTAAAACACTCTGAATTTCATCAGCTGTTTTGACAGTGGGATATGCTAGAAAATGGATCATTGTGCAGCTATTTGGCCAAAGCAGAATTTGACAAAATGTTTTGACATCACCTGCAAAACATTTATGTGGTTTAATTATACTCTACTTTTTCATCATAAACTGATCAGCTAGTTTCACTCATTACTTGTCTTCCTGTTGAGAGGAGGCTCATTTAAAGAGGTCATGTTCCCCTCATTGTTAAAGGGTAGAAGAATAACAACAGGTTGTGCCTTAAAACTTTATATCCTATGGCTATTTTTTTTTTCTCCCCTAAACCTGCAGTCCTTACAAGTCACAGTGTCCAAAAATGTGGGGTGTGACAGGATGAAATACAGCCATGGTTATCTAGGTAAATGTCTAGAGTAATCCTGAAAAAAACTATAGAGGGTAGGGTGAGAAGTCAATGAAATGTTAATTAAAATGTCATCTAATCAGAATTGTATGGTAGAACCAAAGAAAATGGCATTGCTAAGGTTTCTTAAATAAAGGGTGAAATTCAGAGCTAAAATGTTACCTTTGCCTTTCCATCTTCATCCACGCCTTAGATCTGTACTTGGAATTTTCAATTTTTCCTCTACAGTCATGACTAATGTGAATGTAAATACAGTTTTGCAAAACAACTGCAAAATAGGATCTGCAAATCTCAGTGGCATAATATTTAACCTTTTTATTATTATTATTTTTAGAAAAGAGATTACATAAATTCATTTAATTGGTGTAATCTGTATTCAAATTAATAATTTGACAAGGCTTTGATAGACAGCTGTATTTAAAGTGCTTATGGCTCAAGAAGACAAACCCATTAAAAATCATCATACAGAGTATCTCGTCTTGCATCTCATGACATGAGTTTGTGTCTTACCTCTCAATTACACCATCAGCTTTTGTTTTTCTTTATGCCTCTGTCAGAGGCTGGTGCAGCTGAGAAAGATGTCTGACCCTCTAAACTGAGCTCCAGGAGGGCATTTAAGGAAAGGCACAGTCTCTTAGGAAGTTGTTGATGCTCCTTCAGGTCGGATGAGGTTCAGAACAAGTTTAAGGAATGGGGCAGCAATTAACAAGCTTATAATGAAAGGAATGAGAAGTGACCTAGACACTGACCCCTCCTTCAGCCACATATGTCCTGAAAGGTCTGAAGAGCAGTTACGAAGTCTAACTAAGCTTCTCAATTCCCTGTGTTTAGCAAAAGGATCATAATTCTCTGGCCTTGTAGGGTATTAGGTAACGTGCACTGATTGCTTTGATGAGGCACATCTGAAAGAAATAGATATCTAAAACACTAAGCATATGGCAGAGGTAGCGTAGCCACTTCAACCCCCCCATCTCTGCTTCCTCTGCAGATGAAGAGCAGCAGAATTTGTCAGAAGTGGGGCTTGTTTTCAGCTCCAAAGCCCATTTCATTAGTGCGTTAGACACTGACCATCTGCACTGTCTAGAGGCCTGTTTAATTGGCAAAGAAGCCTCAGTTTGGAATGAGCTAGCTGGAGGGGTGTGTTTAGGCATTCCTGCAGGAAGAAGCTTTCCAGCCCTTCCTGAGACACCCGCGTTTATTGCTCAGATTTTCCCTTGACCTTAAAAACCTCCAGGGATGGGGCTTCCCCTACCTCTCTGGGCACCCTGTGCCAGTGTCTCACCCTCACGGGGAAGAGCTTCTTCCTGATGTTTAATCTGGGTCTACCCACCTCTGGTTTTGATCCACGCATCTTTAGGAATTGGAAAAAGTAAGTAAGATGATGGTGAGTTAAGTAAATACTCAAGATTTGATTTGGAGCTGTTTCTTTTCATGGTATGCTCTTCATGTTCATCTGTACAGGACTATGGTCTTCAGCACTGGTTCTGCTAGGACTGTGATGATTTTGCTGTATGTGTGTTCTTGTCATATCTTCCAGAAATTTAAAACCCATACAGGAGAAGCACACAAAATATCCTCCTTTTTAATATGATTTATTCATATTAGCATACACTGTAAAAAACATACATGCATGCCAGAAGAGTTTCCTGCCCTTTTAATTCCTTTTTAAAAAAATTATTACTATTTATACCATATAAAAGAAAGCACCCTTCCTTATGTGACAGCCTTACACTTTGAGGAGTATTTTATTTACATCTTCTTGACAAGACAGAACACAGATTTCATGTTCTATTTAAAAAGGTCTAAAAGGTTATCCTTCAAACATTTTTTGTAGTCATTATGATGAACTCTCATCAAGAAACTTGTAATTACATGGACACAGATATCTGTGCTTTACATTTGCAGTTACTTTACCAAGTATTCTTAGAAATGACAAAATCATATTTATAATAATAATTTATTACCATATTATTATTTATGACATCAATATTTAATATTATTTTAAACAATAAAAAGCCCAAGCACTTTATTCAATGCAGAATGGAATCTCTCACTGGTCAGTTTGGGGTCATCTGTCCTGCCTGCTCTTCCTCAGAAGTGCCACATTTTTACTCACAATCCTTTCACAACAGACAAAATTTAGCAAGGACCTCAATCAGCTCAGAACAAGTATTAGCAAAAGCCTTTCTGCACATGCCAACCCTAGCAGAAACTGTAAACATCACTTCTAGAAGCAGAGACTGCAAAAGTATACCATGAACTTCAGAATGGGCAGCTACTTAGAATTAACAGTCATATCATGGTAGGGGTTGGCAGATTCCTCGGGAATTTTGTGACAGAAGACAAAACTTATCCCTGAGACTTGTGGATTCGGAGAACTTGATTAAGTCAAAAAACATTTATTTGATCAAAAGTCACTCAGGCTATTGTAGCCTTTACTCCTAAACTTGGCATGCAGCAGACACACAGAAGTAGTCAATGATCACTTACAACTGAGAAACCACAATCAATTCTTGCTCCTAATTGACTGCAAAGAACCAAATCCCATCACAAAGCAATGCCAGATGACTTTAATGAGTGGTGCAGTGGTTGTGAAGCCATGAGAAACCACAGGAACTTTCTGCCCAACACAAGCCAGAGAGATTCCCTTGCCTCAAATTGACCAAAATGCTCGGGTTTTGGTTGTTTTATTTTGGTTGTTTTGTGTGTGCTGAGTTTTTGTTTGTTTGTGTATGGGGTTTTTTGTTTGTTTCTATTTTTTGTTTTTGTTTAAAGTACTGAGAGCAGGCAGTTCCAGCTGGGGCCCAAATTTAAGTTATAATTTTGTTTGCCCAGTACTTTCGAAGGCCATGTGCAAAGGCCCTAAAAGCTGAACAACACTCAAGTTGGTAAACCACATATCAGATATTTTTTTCTCCACAGCACTCCATCAATTAATAAAATCCCTACATTTGAAAGAGCCATCTCTTAATCCACTAAACGTTACCAAACGTGTCATTTTAGCTTTATTTTCTTCTCTCACTGTGGTGAAGATTGGGAGGTCCTGGTAGTTATTGCCATGTTTATTGACAAAAAATTCCAAATAAACATGCTATAAACAACACAAAGGGGGAGAGATTGCAGTCATCAACACGACATGATAAACAAAATTTGAGGGAAAACAGTAAAATTCTTGGGGGAAAATCCAGGATTTGAGGCAAAAATCCCCAAATTTTGAGGGGAAACGCCGACGTTTTTTGGAGAAACCCCCAAATTTTTTTAGGGGCAACTCCAAACTTGAGGAAAAAGAACCCAAATTCTGAGAAAAAACTCCAAAATTTGAAAGAAAATGCCCCAAATTTGGGGAAAGGCCTCAAAATTTTACAGAAAACAGCAAAATTTTTTAAATAAAACCCAAAAATTGAGCAGAAAGCCGAATAAGATGCCTCCTTTTTTCCCTGAGCTTCAAGGAGGATATCATAGCAGGAACTTGATTTTATGTGATTATTATTAAGCTGCTATTATCTTTCTTACAGACTTTAAAGGGATTTTTCCTATGATGCCTTCACTTCTTTCCAAACTCACATGGAAGACTTGTGAAATAAAACAGCTCTGCATCAACTTTTAAAATTAAATCAATATTTTAACCTGGTAAGATTTCCTTTTAAAGAAAGGATTTTTTTATTTTTCTGAAGGAGAATGACCACATATTTGAATTTTGATGTATCTCAGTTCCAAGCCTGGTTGAGAGGGATGTGCTGCTTTTATTGACACCCCCCTGCGTAGGGAGAGGGTGGACAGGGAATCCTCCCTGGTGGCACACACTGGCTCTGCTCTTACCTACACACCTTGGCCTTGCTGCCTGAGCTCCAGCTGCAGAGACACGGGGAGCAGCTTCCCAGAATGTGGCACCCAACACCCTTCTCCCTCAACCGAGACCCTTTCCAGGGCAGCCAGCTCCGCTGCTGTCTTCTGGGCTCCTTTCAATTGCTGAAGGTGAGAGCAGTGAGTTGTGAAATTTCATAATACTGCTGTCAGAGTAAATAATCCCTCAGGTTTTATAGCTGCTTTCTGTCCTCAGACCTTTTATACAAACAGAGCATGGTATAGACAAGGACCTTGTGCAGATGTGTCTGCGTTGGAACAAAGTCACCCTTGAAAAACCATAGAAATGTTACTGCTTCAAATACTTGGTCCAGGAGAACAGGCATGCAGAATTGTTTCCCCATGCCCTTTCCAACGGAACAGCCCTCATTGTCCTCAAATGTTACATCAGACATTACAGGTCTATCTGTAAATCTTTCACAATACTGGAGCACATGTGCAGTATGTTAAGCAAGATGTGAACTTACCTTTTTTGAAACATTTTAAATGGCACATCAGCTTCCTCTTTTTCTTTGCTATTCCCAGCACTGCACATAAAGATTAACTTTGATATATTTTAGAAAGGACTGAGAAAGTCAGTATATCTGTTAAGGTGAGTGGATGAGTACATTGCATGGTATACAACAGCTGACAAACTCTTTGTATGATGCATGAGATTTTCCAGCAGTGTCCAAGTGTGAGGGGCCAGCAGCTAAGGAAACAAAGATTTTCAGCAGCCCATTGTGTCTTGGATAAGCTTCATAAATGTCAAGGTTCTGGGAAGCACTTTGGGAACAGTGTCATTTCCATTTCCAAAGCCTCAGGTTAGCCCTTCTGCCCAGAGAGAAGTACATTATTTTTTTCAGACGACTGGGTTACTTGCTTAAAAATAGGAAGTTTCTTCATCTGGCCTGTGTTCTGGTTTGCTTTTGTTATTGTTAATACACATTGTTTATAGGATTGACATCTATTTGATAATAAAGGATATTAGAGAAACTCACACAAACTCTTTTGCCCTAATACAGATGAATAGTCCCAAATGAACCCATATTGCTTACAGGATAGTCTTTCTTGATGATGTACTGCACAAATACATCATAAATATAAATCCCAACTATGTACTAATTAAACTTTTCAAATTCAAAATAATCTCAGTGTTTTAGATGCTTTCAAATTCCTTTATCTTCCTAATTTTGTTCTAGTTGTGAGATATTAGTTATATATTTTTATTTTTTTAATTGTAGTTCACCTTCTTTCAGTGATCTTTTCTGGCCCAGGTTGTCTTGAAGCAAACAGCACAGTTTTCTGCCTTTTATATAATCAGAAATGTTTTTTATCAAAAAAGCCCAGTCTACACTTTTTTTTGGTAGATGGACACTGGATAATATTCAGCTGGTTTAACAACTGAGTCTTCTTGCTCAACTCTTATTTTAAGACAGTAGACGTCCTCACAATTTGTGGGATTTAAGGCTTCCTTTTGTATGATCGTTTAGCATGAGATAAATATCCATCAGTCCTTCTTATAGTTTATAAACATCCCTTTTTTAGATTCATAAAGGAAAATGCAAAATAAATATAAAGAGTCATTTGTAAGTTACAGAGCAAAACATCTCATTTATTTTTTTTAAATGCTTACGGGATTCTGTTCCTTTTCAAGCAACAAGTAGAGACTTAAATACTCTCAACCTTCTCTTTTCAACCTGTTTTGCACATTTTAACTCTGGAGCAGATAAATCTGTTAAAAGAGGGGTACAAAACATTAAATAAAATTGACAGGGTCATGCTCCATGACAAGGCCATGCTTCTGCTTCAGAAAAGGTTACTCATTAGGTACCTGATGTTGCACAGTCCCTAAATCTGCAGTAAACATGGGCTCTTAGACTTTAGAAACTTCTAGTTTGTTTCTAAGAGTAAAGCTTTCTGGATATTCTTGTGTTTGTTGTTTTATTTCTGGCTGGCTTGATTGAGGGATGCTTTTTATTGAAGTTGTTACTCATTTTACAACAGTGAACTGTCATAAAGGTGACCTTGATGGTATCGCTGGCTTTGTAACCCTCATCACAAACTCTTTCTGACCTAGATCTCAAGTGTGTGGAAGTTAGTGGAAGTGCCTTGAAAAATCTCAGTTCTTGCTTCTTTATGTAGTCTGTGCTTTCACAGGAACTGGTCTCAGATCATATAGGTAGTTCACTATTGCAACATTTGCCACAAAACCTGCTTTTTCAACTAAGTATCTGCCGTCACATCTTTGTACCAAGATGTATATCAATAATTTATTCACATTTATAATAATTATGAATAAATCAAACTATGTTTTCAAAGTTTTCTTGGTTCTTTGTGAAACCTAATTGCCTGACATTTCTAATTTAAAATATTTAGAAATTCTTTAAGAAAATGTCTTAATAATGTCTCATTGATAGTAAAAAAGTGTGATATTTAATTTAAAAGATGATTGGGTTATTCTGCATATCAAAAGTGACTGTGGTGTCATTGTAAACTCTGGCAAAACAAGGAAAGTTCTGGCAGCATTGGAGCCATGGAAACATCCAACTTTTGCTCTGGTCCTACACAAACAGAACCTGTCTTATTTTCAGTGGTAGGAACAAGGAAGTACAGGATAATAAGGACCATTTCTTTTTCTAAATGGCAAGCAAACACACATTCAACATGAAGTACCAGTGTCAAAGCTGAAGCAATGGTGTTGGAAGATGAAGGCAAATCCAATTTTTTGGGCTCTTCATTTGGATTTTGGAGATTGAGGGTCAATCCTCTGTTCTGATACAACTTCCCACTGACAAGACATTTACATTGATGTTAGTATTGATTATTCTGTCAAAGGAAATAGATATAGACCTTGACATTATGGTTCAGCAAAGCAAGGAGCATACAGAGCCACATATACAGAGGTGCAGACTGCTGCAGGGTCTGACTGGTGATATATGACCTATAGGCAAATATATTGCATGATTTGTTTGACCTACATCTTCCAACATTCCTTTGTTTGGTTCCACCAATGGTATGATTATTGCAAAATCAATACATTATTGAAATAAATATTGTTGAAAACTCCTTAGGCAGATGACTTTTGGTGGTCTATAAAAAATGAGGAAGACATTCAGTTTTAAACCACAGTTTTAAAAGACAGTGCCTGAATTGTCTAGATCTCAAAGATGAGGTGTTCTAACCCACGTGTGTGTACTTTGATTTTCCAGAGCCTGCTGGTGGTGAAGAGCTGATGTCCAGTGTCCCCAAAGGATGCACAGGGCATTTGCTTTGTTGTGAAAAATAAGCTCAGGCAATTTTTTCTTAACTACTAGGGAGCCTGAGTGCTTTGGTTCTCAGGATATTCAAGATCAAATGCCATGGGAAAACCTTTTTCTTGTTTTGTTTAGTTTTAAGGAAAAAGAAAAAAAAATCCTGCGGTGGACAAGTGGCGCGGCCGGCCCTGTGGGCGGGCGGGAGGGGGCAGGCCCTTGGATGGAGCCCTTGGCACCCACCCGGTATCAGGAGGAGGCAAGGGGACATCTTTAGCTCAGACCCATAAACCTAGCTTTGCTGGGGACTGTGGGCTGCTTGGCTGGAAAATTTGGCCCCTTGCATCTTGGTCTGTGGAGAATTTTGTTGATCTAGTAGAATATTTTGGGCCTAGAGCAAACCCAGGAAAACAAACAAGCCTTAAGAGAAAAGCAGAAAGGCTTATGCCCGGGATTAGGAGCAGCGGCGACCCCGTCCCTGCCCGCCGCGGTGTCAGCTCCCCCGGGCGCTGCGGGGGCGAGGTGACGATGGGGGGGATCCCTGAGGGGTCGGGAGGCGGCCCGGTGTCCCCTAGGCTCGCCCCCGCCGGGGTGGCTGCATGGCAGGGCACAAGCTACCTTCCCCCGATGGAGGGAAGGAGAGGAAAGATGAAGTCGGAAACGCTGCAGGCGGCGGGATTCGGGTCCACTGAACCTTCCTGGAGCAGACCCGACCCCAGCCACTTAGATCCAACACAAAGAGCATGAGAAAGAGTCCATGAATGTAAGCTCACTACAAAGGACAAGTACTGATACAATCTTGTGAGAAACCACAAACTACCTGCCTCAGAAACTAAAAAGTGGCAGGTATCTGCACAAGTAAATCTTTTTCATTCAGTTTGCTGAGGGAAAGATTACTCCTGAACAAGCTGTCTGAACCTAACAACACGATGATGAGGTGAAAATGGTGCACTGGAATCTTCCTAGGATACATATATCCCCTGTTTAGAGCCAAGGTGAAAAGCACAATTCCCAGCTTAACAGGCAAGAATACTTGGCTTTAATCCTATCCCCTCACCCACCCTTAACACAGCTGCTCCTCTTCAATCTACCATGTCTCACCCACTGTGTTCCTTACATTTTACATGGATAACAGCAGCAGTGGCAAAGGATCTGAACAGGCTGGCAGGAGGAGGAGGTTGTGTTGGGGTGCCATCCAAGAGTCATCACAGCAAAGAGAGCTTTACTTTTCCTATTGCCAGGGCTCAGCAGAACTGCCATGAGTCCCGTATGTCATGTCATCACTTGTTTTGTGAGGTGTTTTTTTCTTTTATTACCAGGATCTTTAATCATTTGCATTATTCCCATTGTGGTGTTGAGGGTTATAGAAATCTCTCAGATAGAGACTAATTTTTTTGGGAGGATGATTTTCCTGTGTTATTTTCTATTTTCTCAAGTCACCATTTTAACTGAAGTAGATGAAGTAGGTGTTGTTGGGTAAAATTGTAGGCTTCCTGTTTAGAAATAGAGTCATCTGCTCCTTTTCTTCAAATGAAGAGCAATTTGTTTTTGTTGTGGGGTTTGGGTAGGGGGATTTTTGTACATTAGGGGATAATACCTTCAAAAGCTTAAAGAAAGCAAAAACAATTTCTAATATCTGAGAACATGTCAAGCACTTAAAAGCTAGAAACTTTCTAACTTATAATTCCTACATAACTTAGTTTTTCTCATTTAGTTGAATATTTCATGTTACTGTCTCTAACTCCTAAACTGAATAATCCTCTTGGAGAGGGCATATAATCCTGGAATCTACATAATTCTAAATATTTGACCTCTCCGCTGGAGACATGTCTTGTATTTATTCTTGCTCCTCTTCTGGATCACTTTATCCTAGAGAGGACTTGCCTGCCTTCAACTCACCAGTGTTTTCCTTTTACTGCTTTCATGTGAGGATTACTGCTATTCTAAACCCATTGCTCCTATTTGCAGAGTGAGTTTTCTGGTCTTAGGCATCTGCCAGTTGGGAGTAGGAGAGATAAATGAACTGGTCTGCAGTCTGCAACTGCTTTGTCTGCAGAATCAGTTTTGAATGTGTATGCCAGGTGCCAATATCATATAACAAATAGAAAAGATGACTCAGAATACCCTCTCTGTTCTAGATACTCCTTAAAAATACAGATATTAAATTGAAACAAAACCAAAAACCACTGTACCCCAATATTTTCCACTTTTTCCAATTAATTCAAGCAATAGCAGTAGGAAATATATTTTATCCCCTTGTATGACTGACTGACATTGGGTTTTTTTCTACAGTATCAGAGAAATTATCCAGTTACGTCATTAAAAATACAGATACACAGCACAAGTAAGACCTGCTGGAATCTGAACTACCCTTTTGATACCTCAATTGGCTTGACTCAGCTGAAGAAAGTGACAACCCTTCTAACCATTTTCAGGAAACAGGACCCAGAAAAGGTTTTGATCATTTTTAGTGTTCTAATACCCCAATTTATTAAGTAAAAAGCTCCCAATCTCATTAGCATATTTATGTAGTGACCAATTCAGTATTCATGATGAGCACTGGCTATCTCTGTAGCTACTATTATGTATCACATAGTAATAAAATGAAAAAAAAAATCCTTTACCAATCACTGAACTGAGGTGGGTCTCTGCCTCAATCAGCTCGCCACAAGGAGAAACAACAGCTGGACAGAAAGCCCAGCACACAGGTCACGAGCCAGCATCAGTCATCAGGATCAGCGTGGGATGCACACTGGCAACTAGACATGGTTGCATCTTAGTAGGCATCGTGGCACATAACAGCTCTAAGGACCACTAGGGATCTGAAGATCCCTTCCCACAACCAAGGGGCCCATGGGAAGCAACTGCAAATCCACTGAAAACTGAACAAAAGTGCACAGTGCTATTGCTGGAGGTTGTGGGGGGGTTGGGGTCTCTGGGTTATGGGGGACACTGGGTGGGGGGCACACTGGGTTGTGGGGGGGTTGGGGACATGGTGCCATTCAGGATGCCAGGCTGGGGGGCTCAGGGACACCGTGCTGTGGAGGTGGGGTACCACATTCCCAGTGCCCCCAGTCCCCATTGCCAGTGCTCCCCGGACCCCCTCCCCCCAATCCCCCCGCCCCCCGGCCCCCCCCCCCGCGCTTCCCACGTCCCCCCGACCCCCGGTCCCCCTGTCCTCCGCCCCTCCGCCTTCTTGTAGTATAGGACACAGAGACACCTAAGATGTATCTTCCAGAGGTCAGTGAGGAGACAAGAAGATCAAAAGTGGTAGGGAACATTCATAATCAATTGCTGGTGCAGACACTGTTAGAACTGCAGCTGTGTGAGTTTACCACAGCCTTGCTAGCACAGCTGGGGAAGGCAGGACTGAGCTTGTTTAGAGCTACTTTGGTTCTCTCTCTTCTGGGTAGATGTGAATCTAGCTTAATGTGTAAAACCTGGGGAAACCACCATGACAAGGTGATCAGCTTGATAAAAATAATCACACTGAAGTACAGTTTGTAACAAGCAACAAGGCTTCTAAGGAAGGCAGGGGGGAAAAATTGTGCCGCTCTCTTCTCATTTAAAAAGAATATAAACACAACCAACCAGGACTTTCTACAAAGAATGATATCGAAGACTGTCTTTTAATTTTAGCTAAACAGCTTGCAAATCATGTTTTTATAAGTGCAACATCATTTTTTTCTTTCTAAATAATCACTGGGATTAGATCACTTCTGCAGTGATGTAATTGGGGAATCATACAGTGAGGAATATGTCCTGATGTCTTTCTGGTCTGGTGATGGCAAAAAAAGGCAAGAAAAGCATTTTTGTTCACCTGTGACATTCAGAATCGTGTCTGTTTGCTCTTTTCCTTTGTTCTGGTGCATCCAGTTGACAGAGCAGCTGCTCTGATGTTGTAGGAAGTAGGTGAGTAGCAAAAAGACATTTCCATAGTCAATTCCCTTCTGAAGAAACCCTTTCCAAATGTAGTGGAACTGATTCTGGCAGGTAAAAGGGATTGCTGGCAGTGGTTCATGAACACTGGGAGCTGGTTTCTGAAATTAAATAGTTGTCATTACAAACATTGTTATTTTGATAGATACTTTACAAGAATCTGGGAAGTTTACAGGTTGACTTTTACTAATTTAGGTTGAGTAGAAGACATGATTTTGGAAATCACTAAATGATATATAGAACTGCCCATTTCTAATGTCATCCTGGTTCACCCATATAGAATGTATTAGTGTTTACAGACCAGACAGTCCATTTTCAGCATTTTTAATCTTCCCCAGATCTGATTGTGAATCCAGCAAAAGTATTTTCTATTTCTGTTTAGCATTCAGAAAAAGTCAGACTTCTAATTATCTATTTCATAATCCATAATTCAGATCTTATGAAGTGTGCCAACTAGTACGAAGAGTTAGAGATTGCATTTACTCAAGTTCTTACACACTTGCCTTCCTAAAATAACCCTGCACTATGCAGAAGTAGATTGTCTCATGAAACAGAGATGGCTGGTTTTATTGTTACTCCTTTGATAGTAAGCAGTCTCAACCAAGTCAAGAACACTGAGGAATTCTCTTCTCCCAGGGGAGTAGGGGTTATCCTACAGTGACAAAGTAGAACAGATACTGTCAAACCCTTGTAGTGGGCAAGATTCAAAACACAGGGATAAAAGTAGTCAACCAGGGATTGCAATTAATACCAATTAAAATTCTGTATTGTCTCAGACTTCAGTTAATGCTTATCAGTTCAAAACTGGAATGAGATCAGCAAATTATCACATAACTGATATTATTGACCTTTCTCCAAAACAACTTGATAGTTACTGTTGAAGACAGGCTACTAGACTAGAACATTAAACATCTTTTCCTCTGAAAAAAACTGTCTTAGCCTCACAGATAAGAATCTCAGAGTTCTGATGACAAACTGAATTTGTCCATGACCTATAATTTAATGGAAAATGCAGTATAGCTTCCTAGAGGCAACAGTTTGGGGGGGTTATCTCAATTAGTGAGGGGCAGGATACTGAGCACACCCTATTCCTATTTCTGTGTGGACTCACATATGTTGGTGTATTCTTTATGGATATGACAGTTCAAGGCTGTAAGAATGACCATTATAATTTCAGTTCACAAGTAGAAAGGTTAGGGAGGAGTCTACCTCAAGTTATTGGTTAGGTCACAATAGGACTGACTGTAGAAGAGGTTATTCAGCCACTGTTACAGGAATACTCCAGCATGGTCTCTACCAGCAGTGCTCCAGTTGCTTATCCTGTTACTACTGTTACAATGAAAATGGGACACAAACTAACCCAGCAACTTACAAACAGAAGTAGCTATGTTTTCCAAGCATGGAAGTAATTGATTTATTTTAATGTACACATGCATGAAGTTACACATATTTCCACTGCTGTCACTGCAGGGATCACCACGCTGTGTGATGAAGGGCACAGGAAAAATATCCTCCCAAAATCAAACAGATACCAAGGTCTTGCCAGAGCTGTCACTCTCCAGTTTAAGAAGAGTAGTGTGCAGCACAGCAGTGCTGGGAAGGAAAAGCCATTTCTGTACACACACCTGCTTCCGTGGGAGAAGAGGATTTTACAGAGGGGTGAGTGCAGAGCTGTGTGACCCCTGCCCTACACTCAAACCTGTCTGCCCAGCCAAAAACTCTGTGCCTACAACAAATGCAAAAATCACCCAGCAGCATTTCTTGTGGCACCTGAAAGTCAGTGGTGTTTACTATTTTTCTGAAAGTTAATGAAACGTAATTGGAAATCTCTTTCGGGTGTTTTTGAGGTTTAACTGTGGAGTGGATTCACTGCACCAGCAGCAAAGTGGAGCAGAACTGTATCCCTGCTCAGAACATGCTAGGGAACGCTCATGCTTTGAGGTGATTCCTGTTTCAACTGCTTGTATCCAAAGCTGTGGTGCTGGAAGAAAACAGACTTTTTTCTTGACTCAGTAAATTGCCAGTGAATATTTCAGCAAATTGTTGTATTTTCATCAGCATTTGGGACCATTCTGAGGAATTACAGAAATCTGAAATGGGGTTTACCTAAATTCTTACAAAAGTTAATTCCTAATTGGCAGGAGTGGGCATAAATTAACTTTTTAATGTATAAGTGGTTTATTGCAAGGAAAAAACTGTTACTTTTGGAGCCACATGCAAAAGACCATCAAGTACAAGCTTTTGCTTTAAACTACTATAAGCAATACATTTTGTTTCTTATATAGAAAGATCATATTTCTGTAAATAAAAGTTATTATTCTGGCCATCCTCAGGACTTGCAGAAACCTTTACAACACCTGGATAAAAATGTCAAAAAATTTAAGATTTCCCCTCCTCCTCTAAGAAATTAAAAGTGAAAATTTCTATACATTTTTAGCATCTTAGGAAGGATGAGAAATCACACCTTTTTTCATTTATTATTAGGTTCTGATTAGTTCTTGAAATAACAATGAAGCTAAATTACAGCTCCATGTTTATCTCGTGATAAGAGCTCTCCAACCTACTTGTAAAAAAATAAAGCAAGCAACAAACATGAGGCATTAGTGGAAGTTGATCTATCAAATTAATCAATACTAGAACAAGGCATTCAGTTAACACACAGCTGAAGGAGGCTGAATATGTGCTGAGTTCTGAAGGAAATCATAAAAATGCACATCAGCTTAAAAAGCAAGATACCACCTCCTATGCCAGTGGAAAGTCTACAAGGATTATACTCAAGTAAATGCAAAAGATGACCTAAAACTCTATAAATAAGTATAGAGGTAAATGTACCTGTGGTCCCCTCCCATCATGGCACCGCAAGCGGCCTCCTCACCGATGTCAGATGTATCACCCGGGCAGTGCTGGGCATCCCCGTGGCAGCTTGTGGGGAGCAGGTCTGTCAGTTCCAGCTGCAGGGACACAGGGGTAGGTCAGCGCCACTGCTGTCACCAGGGCTGCTCATGCATGCCAGGGCCAAGCATGATGGCACCCACTGTCCCAGTGATATTGGTACCAGCCCCGGCCATACCTGTGGGTCCGGGGGGCTCCATGTGCCACTGTCCTTGATTAAACCTTACACTGACTGCAGCTACTGGTATCATCAGCCCGAGGAAATTACAGCCCTTATGTCACAGCTGAAGCAGCAGTTCTAATTCAAAGACAATTAAAGAGGAGTTTATGAATACCTTAGATATTTTATCCCCAAGTACAATAACACCACCCTAACTCATGCAGTAGAGCATACACCAAGCAAAACCAGTTACCAGTATGCTATGCATGAGCATATCTGCTACGTGGACCACCAGGTATCACTGAAACCTCTGTCCCATCATGATTTTTTACAAATGCTTTTGAATTGTAATGCTGCACGTGCAATGTTATGGTAATAGTCGTGTGCAGTCATTAGGAAACATACTGTGTGTGTATGCTGTGCCCTACTACATACAGTCATACCTCAGACTGGTAGTTGGATACCGTTTTCATTTATGAAAAACACCTTCTGTATGCTGAAATCATCTCCACATATGTTGAAAGGTACCAACCATTTTTTGTAACTATTCTTATTAAGCCCTGAAAAGGAGTATTTCTGATAATGACAGTGCTGGCAACAGTCTGGAAGCAACAGGAGCTCCGAACCATCCTGGTCTTGTCATCAATCCATTCGGCTGATTTGTCCCACTCGTTTCTGGTCTGTTCCAGACAAGAGGCATGACTGCATAGTGCTCAGTAGTAGTAGCTGCCTGTCTTCTTGGCCCTGCCCTTGACGTGCATAGAGAGATTTGGGAAATTAACTAAATCTAATTGCAGTAATGAGCAATAATGACTACTGTAGTGGGCACTTTTTTTCTCAAGTGAGGGAGAGATGAGGTTGAACCACGACATGAGTCAGCAGATAGCTAAAAGGCAGAGGAAAAAAACTGTAGTCAAAAGAGAGATAATTATAAATGTACAGTTTAACTCCATGCCCTCTCCCAAATTCAGCAGCTCTACATTGGCATGTGCCCTCTGTGATTTGGAAATTAAATATTATTCAAAGTTACTCCGGTTGATTCTTCTCCTCTGGCCAAGTGTAAGGAAGAAAATCAGAACATGCAGGTCTGGTCGTTTACTACAAACATCTTCCTGACTGGTCCTGTACTCACAAATCCCTTGCTGTGTGGTTCTACCTAAGAAAAACCAGCATTTCAGCTAAGCAGACATGAATGATGAAAATCTCCTGTATTTGCTCCTGGGGACCATAGGGAAGTGGAAATGGAGACATGTGACAATTAAGAGAGCTTTGAAGGCCAATATATATGTGATAAATTCCTGAAAGCAAAAGGCAAGGCAGAGGAATTCTGAGGTGATGCACTTTAAAACATCACCTACAAATCCAGCAGTTGCATGTGAGAAAAGCAAAATAACCCCAACCACAAGCAGGGAAAGCTGCTAGTGCTCTCTGGGTAGTTTCTAGGGACCCCATTCCGAGGGTCTGTCAGAACTCGGTTTTACCCCTAAAAATCAGTGAGAATTGATTAAAAAGCCCTAACCAAAGAATAGCAAAAATAAAGCTGTGAATAGATAGACTTGAGTTTTCTCAGTTTCTTTTTCCAGGGACTTGCAAGTAGGAAAGCTTCCCATAACAAAGTGTTTCAAGACAAACTCTTGCCAGGCCTGCCGTGAATATCAACGAGGTGCCTAAGTATGTCTTTGTATTTATTTACACGGCTCGAGCTTTCTATTGATCTGTTGTGAGGAGGCAAGAAGAGTCCAAAACTTAGGACTACAATTCTTAAAACTGAAATTTCACTGGAAGTCAGAATCTTCTGCTAATGGAAATGTTATGGTGATATATCTGCTTTCTGTTCAGACTAACACCCCCAGTTCTGTTACAGGACACTGAGTAGCATCACTGTTCTCCAGAGTCAGTCCCTCATCACACACCTGGTTCTTTCTGTTGGCTATCATCATTGGGTGGCATCTTCAAGTCTCCCATCCCTGTGTGTTGCTGGGGTTGACTGGCAGTGAGCAGCTAGCGGATGACAGACTGCAGAAATACTGCTATAGTGAAAGCTGTGATGGATTTGATTTTATACAGATCTTGCAAGTGCATGGGAATGGATTGGTGAGGGTTTGTGCTGTTTCTCTAAACTTCTCATATAATCCCTAAACTTCTAAATATTGTTAGAAATTAACTGATACTGGAGGGGACAGAAAGAGTCAACACTTGATTATTGAACCGAGAATGAGCACAATGGGTGAGGATACAACTGCTGGGCTCTGAACAAAAGTAAAACCTAGGCTAGGCCATGATGTGCTTTCTCACAAGCAAAAGCCACACATACTTTGAGTTCTCATATGACCTCAGGTGGAGGCAGAGGAATTACATAGAAGGCACCATCTCACAATATATTTGCAATTAAGTGCTGTGCCATCCTTGCTCTCGTTTCAGGTGGCTTTATGTCTCCTTCTTTTGACTTTACCCCTCCAAGATGTCCAAAGCAAGCAGGGTGGTCAGGCAATGGTCATCTCATAAGCAAATGCTAGAAGTATCTATGGTTGATTGCTCTTGCGGAGTCCGTCACACAATGCGCCTAACTGTTTGACATGGTCACACAATCCATTCGTTTCGAGACCCTTGTGCAACTTAAGTTAGCAAGCATTGCCTCCACAATCTATCACTGTTGCACGAAAGTACTCACAACTGGTGCTGTACGCACCACAGGGTGACAGAGTCTGGACTCCGGACGAGCCTGATTTAGAAGCATGCTTCGTTCTCTATGTATACATATGTACAAGTCTAAAGCTCTCCGTCTATCCTTAGCGTCTGCTGGCAGCAGAGGAGGGAAGTGCACTACACAAAGGGCTGTTAGAAGCAGTAGGAGATGGGTGGCCAGGGTTTCCAGTGATCCGCTGCCTTCCCTTTGGGGTGTTTAACCTGGCAGAAGGCTTGGAGAGAAACCTTCTGCCCTATGGAACTAGTCAGACCCTCTGCTCAGCACACTGGGTTTATCTTTCCAGCTTTCTAAGCTCCATATAGCACGTAACTACTTTTGTATTTGTTAGAATTTTTTCTTGCCTTTTGTTTGTTTTTCCCATCCCTCATTATTGGAGATGTTCTGAAATATGGAGAGGAGCAAGAAAGTGACTTTGCAAACCCAGGCCCTCGGTGCTGGAGGGGGTCAGAGGGAGTCATTCTCTTGCCCTATCATAGATGATACCCCAACAGTGCAGTTGGGCTGCCTCAAATCACCCCAGCATCACTGTCACTCCTAGGAGCTGCTTCAGGTCTGGGTCACCCACCTCTGCACAGCAGGTATCTGCCACCTCAGAGGTGCTGCTGACCTTGCAGTGTGTCCATAAATTCATCGTGTCATTGGGTTTTGCTTATGCTAATTAGAGTTATTTCCATGTATCATATAACACAGGGTAAAGAAACAGCTACAGCTTGATCTTGAGGTTGGTGTTTCCAACTCTTATCCCCAGAAAAGGAAGTTTCTGTCATGACTGACATGAAACAATGACACTTCTGTCTGGAAGTGTCATTCCAACACTTCAATGTCTGCAAAGCAGTTTTACTGTTAGGGCTTTAAACACCTCTCAGAGACACAAGCTGGCTTTGGTTGAAACCGTTTTCTCAGTTCCCACCAACCACTTTTGCCTCTCAGCCTCTTCAGTTTGTCTCCAACGTCTCTATCATGCCAACACTTTCTTCTATCAAAAAGGCAGAAACCTAATGGAATGGCTTCAAATTTGCTCATGCAAGGTGGGCCATGGCCTTGCCACAAGGTGTTTGGGGGACACCATCCCTCCTCACACAGCCGTGGGAAGCACAGTGAGGAGCATGGAGGTCCCAGGAGGAGGCGCCACGCAGGATAGGATTTAATAACTCATATTTAGCTTGTTTTTGTTGAGTTCCCTTTCCAGGTTTCGCCATAACCCCAGATTGTTTTGCATTATTGGCAAAGTTTGAGTCCTCAGGAGATAAGGATCAAATTTCAGTGCTACAGCTTTTCATAAACTGTGAGCAGAGCACTGATCTATTGTAGGTTTATTACGTTGTTTGGGCAGATTTTATTCAATGTGCATGAAGAGTCTAACTCTGACATTAGATTGAGGTGCTTGAAAAGATTTATTCCTGATAGAAGTAGCATACATAGTTCATTTCATCAAATAATTGTATCTGCACAATTTGTACATATGAAATTAATGACCTGAACAATTTCATTTGTTAACATACTAAACCCACAAAGTTGCAGCTTTTATTGTCTTCAACTGGAACTGTAGGACAAGAACAATTCTTAAGGAGCGTAGCTATAAATAGAAACTCTGGATGTCAGCTACCGACTGGCATCATAAAGTAATGACCTTTTTCAGCTAGGAAGACCTTATGACCTCCTAGACTTTGGGGCTGTGTGCTGAACAGATACGGTCTTCAGCAATGACAGTGAAGCAGAAACAAGATGATACACTTAATCCTATTGTCTTTTAGAGAAAATAAACTACATTGAGGTTTGTGGTTGATCATAATGGAGTCTTGTGGTATCTTGGTGCTTCTTGAAGTGTTCCTGAAAAGCATAACTTTGGCCCAAAGGTTTCAAGTTCTCTGGAACAACTTGCTTACTATGATACTATTTCATTTGTTGACGAGGTTGCTAGTAAAACTGGATTTATATGTAAGGATATATATTGTCCTTGCTTGTGTACATATCATCAAATGAGGCTTTTTTTTTTTTTCACTGAGCTACTCGGTTGCTCTCCTTGAAAAACCTTTGACACATCCATTCCCCTTCTCTGGTAGAGAACGACACTAAGAATGCCAGAGGATAGTAGGAGAGACCTATGTGCTGTCAGGTAGAAAGACCTGGGGAGCTCAGTCCCACTTGCAGCCTTGGAACCATGGTCCTGCTACCCAGTCAAGGGTTGTGTTTCCAAGTTTCTTTAAAAAAGCAAAAAACTGGTAAGACCTTTCCAGATAGGGACTATCATCACAGTTTTCCCAATAGGAAAACGTAGTTCCTGAGTGCTATTGCCTTTTGAAATACATCCCCAAGATAAGTCAGAGCCTAAGTCCTGCTCTGTGCAATAGATGTTAGGATGGCGGTTAGGGTCTGGCCTAGGGAAAAGGGAGTACTAAAGCTATGTGTCTGTTGTGAAGCTCAAGTGAGGTCCCATCATGAAATCTGGTAAATCAAATCTCAGCCCAAGGGGTCAGGAGTTCACAGGATGCACACTGCAAGATCGCCCAAGCACACACACCGTCCAGAGCCATCTGAGTGCCATGTGGAGAGGATATGTAGCCCCTCTGATAAGACAACTAAAAGGACTGAAGACAAGGTATATGGAAGTCAACTATTGTACACTTTCTATTTCAGTAGAAATATTTTCTTGGGTCACCAGAATGGGCACCTGCAAAAAACATTCCCATATCCATTGAGTAATACTGAGTATTACTGCACAAAATATTGAGGCAAGATTGTCTCTGCCCAAGAAGTTTGCATGCTAGTCCTATTTCCCATTGAGATCCCTACAGAGCAGCAGCTGGAGGCCAGAATCTACCACCCTAACTCTTTACTCACAAGATCATTCCTAAAGACACAGGCTCACCAGAGGCTTTATTATCTTAAATAAGGAAAGCACACTTCCCAAAAGCTCAGAAGGAATGACCAAGTCAAGGGAAAAATTAGTTAACTAGATACCTTTCATCTCTGTCACACATGGTGCCCTGCAAATTTGCATCTGCAAAAAAACAGATACTCCTTTTTCCCCTCCCCACTATTTAGTTCCCATTGTAGGATCTGCAGAGCTCGGAATTCTGTTTTTTAGTCCGTGTTACTATGAACTTTTCAGTGTCTTTGTGCTACAGCTCATCTGCATGCCCATGGAGATGCCTAGAGACATTGTGGGATACTTTGCTGTACTATTACTGGGCCTATCACAGGAGAGCTGTGAAAGATCCATCTGCATAAGCCCATAGGAGCATAAGGGAAGGTAGAAACCCAAAATAAGGACTCAAGAGTGAAGGGGATCCTGTCCAGCCCGCTCCTATTGCTGTCCCCACGAAGTCTCAGTCCCCATGTCCAGGTGTGAAAACCATCACTGTGAGTCATGGGCAGCAGCTCTCCAGGTCACTGGAAAACAACAACAGGCCTTGGGGCAGTTTAAATTTGTAAGCTACATTTCTCTCCTTTAAATGGAAAGTAAAGACTTCAATGAGTAAGAGTCACTGCTGTGAATTTAGAGGAGGCTCACCATTTAAAAAATAACTGATTACTTAAGTAATTTTCTGGTAAATAAATCAGGATCAGGATAGGGGATTAGGCATCTGACAAACTCCTCTGAACTAAACACAATTAAATGAGTTAATGGCTATATTTGTGTTTATCCCTGTCCTTCCACTTCACAGTCAGGCCGCCAAAGCCACCGGCGGACTGCACCGCCGCAGCGAGCGGCTTGGTGACCGACGCCTGAATCTGCATGCGGATCATGTCGGAGATGATTGAGTTCGCCAGGCTCTTGAAGTCGAGCTTGCCGGTCATGGCAAACTGCACCAGGGCATCTTCCATGCCCTTGAAGGCCCGCGTGAACGCGGCTTCGGACTGCGCGGCGACGTTGCCGACCGTGTCGAGGTACTTCTGCAGCGAGCGTTCGGCGCCGTATTCCCATGAGGCGTTGAGCGCTTCAGGATTCTGTTAATTAGTAAAAATAAGTTGTTTCAATTTACCAGATAAATATTAGATAGCAGCTGTTTTATTTGCTTTATTGTATCCTGCTGATTTTGCATCCTGAGAATGCACAATATGCCAGAATTATACTATCGATGAGATACTGCTAGCAAAGTTTGCAAACCAGACAAAATCTAGACACAGATAGGACAGTGCCATGTCTGAAATAGTACATGCAAACTAATGCCATGCAAAGGTCTATTTGAGAATATAACTTCACATCACAAGATTACTTGGTCACAGGGCTTTGTTCTCGTGGCTGTGCAGAAAGCAAGAGGAATGCAGAGCAGAGGCAGCAGCCTGACAGAAAGGCAGCATTTCAGCACACAAAGTTGGGAGCTGTACCTTCTCTCTGATGATACTAAAGCCACCTCGTGCTTTGCCCCACCTTGTTTGAAACAGCTGGCTTGCTCTGAAAACATTTCATGCTCTGCCTTTGGAACTTCTGTCCAGAACATGGGTTTTATTACCTGCAGCTGAGAATGATTTACATAAAAACAAACTCTTTAGCTCCGGCTTTTGCTCTGTCTGAGACTGAGACGGTGGAGGCTTACCGCAAGATGTGTGAGCAGGATTTAGCGCAAGTGTGGCAGCGTAATAATCTTCACGCTATCACCACGGTACACGCGACAAAAACCGGCAGAGCTATTAAAATCGTAGCAATGGCGGGGGAATATGACGGTGATTTAGTTGACGAGATTGAGTGCTTTGGGCGCAAGGTCGGATGTAACAAAATCATTTTTTCAGGGCGCAAAGGATGGCTAAAGAAACGGCCTGACTACGAACTCAGTGGAAATATTATGGAAGTTATCTTCCAACAGTCAAATTGCAAAATATAATGACTGTGCTTTTACAGGCTGGACTGCATATGAAAAGACAGCTCCAAATGTGAAGTGCTGCCTCCAGGAGTATATCCCACATCTATCCCATGGAGGGAGAGACAAAGGAGATAATGCAAACTGCCATCGCCACCTCTCAGGGAGGCACTGCACCTATTGGCTGGATGCTAAATAGACTGGATCCTTACAGGACACCACAACTGAGATGAGGAATTGTGGCTCTAATACAGAACTCTAAATGTTGAGGTCTTGTGATTCGGGGTTAGCAAGCATGTGCATTATTACTCGGTGCTGAAGAGGTACCTCGTACCCTTGTGCACCTTAAATTGGGACAAGAGAGTTACACATAGTTGCTGGCTACAAGATATGCCTCCTGCAATCCCCTGCTGTCATACTTTGACAAATCAGTTATGTACTCGGGAATGGTCTTACTTTTCTCATTTCAGGCTACTGGCAAAGAACTTTTAGAAAGGGGTGGTCTGCAGCGTCGATGCACAATCACATGAAGAACTGGGATTAACATTTTGGGTTTATTATTCATGTAGTTCTGTCTTAGTTCTGTCTTCTCTTGAGGAGCCTTTTCCAGCTCTACAGATTGGAATGTGAACTGATTTTTTTAAATGCTGCTTGTCTTCTCATTCTCGTAGTTGCAAATGGTATAGTCAGAGTACAGACAAACCCCCATGTTGGGTTTTATGCCATTCTGAGAGCTACTGTCATAAACCCCAGCTTGAAGCTCCTCCAGTGGGAATGGTACACTTCTTGAGTTAATAAGTCTTGCTAGCGAAAACGGGCATCTTGAAATTATACGGTATCTTCACGAAACAGTTGGAGCTAAGTGTTCTATGTATACAATGGACTATGCAAGTTACTATGGACACCTTGAAATTGTGAAGTACCTACACGAAACCGTTGGAGCAGAGTGTACTGTAGATGCAATGAACTGGGCTTGTAGCAATGGTCGCCTTGACATTGTGGTTTACCTATACGAAGTTGTTGGGGTAGAATGTACTCCTTGGGCAATGAATTATGCTAGTAAAAACCTTCCACAGACTGATGGCATCTCAGCGGGGGTCTGGCTCACTCCCAGCTTCCTACACGGTTTCCAGAAGCCAACCTGCAACCCAGAAGAGAGCTCTCCAGGTGTTCCAACAGGCACTTTGGTGCCTCTGGGCGAACCAAAGCATCGTGGCCTGGCTGGAACGTGGCCGCAGACGTCACTGCCACGCACACGGTCCCTCCGAGCTCCTGGAGAGTGAGTCAAAAATGGGAAAGAAGCAGGTTGCTCAAGGCACTCTCAGTATTCCCCAGGCAGCTTCAGATAAAATGATGATTTCCTACCAAGGAGCACTGTCAGCATTTTCTAACACCTAGGAACTTGCAGTGGCATCTGCAGAAACAGGGAGCAGGATGCAGCTTCAGCTAAGAATCCTGCAGAAACTTGGGAGCAGCACAACAGCCTGGTGACCCTAGGATCTTCTCCCTACCAGCACTGGGAGAGCAAGGGTGAAGCAAACCCCCTTCTTCCCTGCCCATGGGGAACTGGGCTGCTAACTCTAGGAATCAAGTCAAGTAGCTACAGGCCAAGGGATTGTAATCAATAAAATGACTAGCTGTTTAAAAGCAATTTTGCATGGTCTGTGAGTTGACCCACACAGGGAATACAACTGAAACAAGAAGACAGATAGACAAGCTACTACACAACATTATCTCTGCCATTTAGAGATTAAACAGTTAATATAGTTTAAGAAATGCACAAAATGAAAACTCTAGGTAGAAATCAGCATTGCCTCTTCCACTCTTCTATCAAAATAGATGCACTGATAGAAAGGAGACAAGAGAGAGGAAGGGAAAAGCAATTCACCTATATGTCTCGGCACCGGTATCTCCCTGAGTCCCTCTGTCCTGCTGTCCCGCTGCCTTCCGCGCTCCAGTTCACAGGGGATGTATTTGTAAAATTTTAATTTATTTTCATATACTTATCTTGTTTTAATTTTTTCCTTTACTTTTCTTCTTTCCTTTATTTCTATTCCTTTCCTTCCCCTACCTCCTTCCTCCCCTCTTTTCTCTTACTTTCTCCCCTCCCTCCTCCCCCCCTTCCTCCACCCTCATCTCTTTTTCTCTTTCTCTCTTTATACTTCATAGAAAATCAGTGACCCACCAATGACCAGACTGGGCACTTTACCTGTTTTCTTTACATTTTATCATCCAGGAGCAGACCTTGCCTTTTGCTTCATTGCTGTTTGCTCTAGGTGACATTTTGAATGCTACTGATATCGACTGACACATCACTGAGCTCGTTGCTGGCAAATCCTGGGGAGGTTTGAACCTGCTTGGTTACCTACAGACTTCGTACAGTTCCATTTACTGAAGAAAGCTCTGACTCTCCAAGGCATTTCTTTGATTTCCTATAACTGTCAAACCCTAACCTCCCTGTTTTGTACCAAGTCACAAGTGACCAAACCACACACTCCAGAGCATGACTGGGGGGTGGACACAGTCATGTGTCACTGAAAATGCATGAGGAAGCACCTTGCCTTCAGAGACACGATCCAGGGCACTGCCAAAAACCTGTGCTACCCCATGGCTGGGTGTGAACCCAAGCTCCTGCACAGCAGTTTGCTTAAGGAGTAAAGCTCACATTGCGGGATCTCACAAATGCCTATCTGTGACCTGCTAATGCATCTCCCTGTGAGGGTGAGGGGCGGGTGTGGGGGTGGTGCCGGGAGTGTGTTGCTGCCAGGTCGTGGGTGGTGGGGGGGGGGAGTGGGGCGTATGGGGTGGTGGTGGGTGGGAGGGAACTGGGGGGCAGTGGGGGTTACTGGGGGTTACTGGGAGGTACTGGGCGTAATGGTACTGGGGGTTACTGGGAGGTACTGGGGGATACTGGGAGGTACTGGGGAGAATGGGACTGGGGCGCAGTGGGGGGTACTGGGAGGGATGGGGGGGTAGTGGGGGGGAGTGGGGGGTAGAGACAATAAAATAACAGCAGCATCAACTGCAAGAAGAGGAGCAGACAGAGGCAAAACCAACCCAATCATCTCAAGTGATACACATCACTGGATCAGAAATTAATCAGTTTGTGGAGAGATGCAGGCATTTGTACACAGTTCAATTAGCTCTACTTGACACGCGTTGGTGGGCAAGAGGAGAAATTCAGACGTGGAACAGGCAGGTAGAGGGTTCTATAAATTCCACATCTTTCCATCACATGTGCTAGTTGTGCTGAATAGCATCTTTAGTGTAAAAATGAACGTAGTAGTCCTGGCTCAGGTGCTAGGTTAGGGCAGCTACAAAGGTCAGCAACATGAAGTCAGTGGACCCAAACAGTGGAAAGTGTTTTTTTCCATCAGTTCATCAGACAACTGCCTCCCAACGTAGTTATCCATTGTTAACGGATTCTATGTAGGCATTGCAGCTATGTTATTTATTTTGCAACCTGGCACAGATTATTAGTTCTCTGGCAACTCTGCTCCAAGGCCTCAAAAGCCTTTATGAAGGGCATCAGTAGGCAAGCCTAATAAAAGATATAAAAAGATTCTGTTGTTTCCCAGACACTATTTCAATGGGACTGTGGCAGCAAGGGTATGAAAACTGCTTAAACCAAACGATTATTTTAATACATCCACCTCAGCAAGGTTTAAAATCCAGCAAGGAGCTCTAACTGGAGCTGGTTGCAGTATAACCATGCACACTGGTAGCAAACTGCTAGGAGCATGGCTGAATGAACAGTGAGAGAAACACCGTTGGGTAATGAGCTTTTTCTTTCCTTCCACGTGGTGGGTGCATGTTCCTCTTGCACAATTCTTGTTTAACGTGAAAATCTGTGTTGGTATCTGTAAGAAGCCTCTGTTCTAGGGGCTTACAGCTGTCTGCCATTCCCTAGTGAAAGTGCTGCAAGCAGTTCCTTCAGAAACTTAGCTACTTTAGAACCGAAGGTAGTTAGCTAGAAATAACATCATGGAATCACGTGTGCGTTTTTCGAAGGTTTCTGTAAGTTAAAAATATAGTTCTTAAAAAATAATATCAAAAGGGCACATGATAATTGACTGCTGAATTGCTTCTTCTAATTCTGGATTTTTACCATGGTGGGTAAAAATCATCAAAAATCTGTCTGATGCAGTTGACACCACTGCCAGTTTTTATTGGCTGTTCTCAAAGATAAGGCATGTTTGCACCCAAAGAATATATTTGCACTATTTAGTCATAGCATGGACTTCTCAGCTCCACACCATGCGAGGAGACACTGGTTTTGTGTTCTCACATCCCAGCTGTATGGCTGGTTATCTGCAAACAGAGAAAACCAGGCAGGCAGCAAAGTCAGCATCACCCTGGCCCATCTTTTGTTGAAGCAGAGCCTACATGGGCTGTGCCCCAGGCCACTGTGGGTGCCAGAATTGGGAATAGGGTCCAAAAGGGATCCAGCAAGCCCCTGGGAGGATATGCCCAGCCACATAGGTGCAATTCACCCAGCTCATGCCATGCTGCACAGTGGCAATGTGGAGGTTCACATCACCTCGACACCCACCATTAGCTTTACTTGCCAGGATTCCACTGCCACGGGACCTTCCTCATCTCCACATCCCTGTGCCAGCCCCAGGAAGCACCAGCATTACAGTCCCCAAAACCTCATGTAAGGGAGCCTGCTTGGAAAGGCTATGGATTGAAGAGCCCTCTAATAATGCCCCTGAGGTCCTCCCTGGTACCTTGAAAATGTTAGAATGAGAGTAAATGTCCTGCACTGCAGAAGGAGGAACAACTACCTGTAATCTGAACAGTCACAGGCAGAGGGAAATTAATTCCCCCACAACTAAATATATGGTTTCCCATCTGAAACTCATGGCTCTAGCACAGTCTTGGGCTCCTTGGGGCTTGTATTTCCTCAGGGACAGCCTTCAGAACTGTAAATTCTTGGATTAAGTTTTGTTCTGCCTTCTTTCCAAGGTCGGTGGCTTTTGCAAGAAGGGAAGGTGGGATCTGCACGTGTTGCAGGGGTTCATAGGGGTTTATAGTCCCTCATCACCTGCTGGGGCTGGTCCAGATTTGCAGGTTGCCCTTGAGTGTTACTCAGCTTTCAATGGAAAAGTCTGTGGAGCTAAGGGGGAGGACTGGAGGTCAGTGGCTCTCATTGAATGTGGGAATGGGCCAGTCAAAAGCTGTTTCTCATTGTGCTAATGGATACCAGTGACACAAAATCAGTCTGCTCAGTAGATCTTACCTGAGTCTGTTCTGTGTTGTCCTTGTTTTCCATTTCACACTACTCACATTTCCTGCAGGAGAAATTGTCACATTGAGACTCAGCCTAAGGAGGCTGCTCCATGTAACACATAACAGTGTTATTTCTTTTATCACTACAGTCTGGACTTCTATGTGATGATTTTCTTTCAGTATTATTTGTGAAATTATCCTGTGAAAACACAGGTTATTTCAGGACAAATAAGATAGATGGTCTCTTGATGACTCATGTGCTTGGGTAGGGCCAAGCCCCAGTATATACCAATTAGTATTTGCTTAATTTTATGTCTCAAGACTTGTGATGGCCTTCAGCATGGAAATTTCTGGGGAAATGTGCAGCAGTTGTCATATTATCAGGAGGTAGCAACAGTCCTTGGCAGGAGATGGTGTGTTTTTCAATCTGGGTGAAATGTTCCTTGTGCTGTAGATTTCCTCCTTCTGGGTGTCCTGGAGAGGTGAGTTTTTAGAACTAGGCATCGCTTTGAGGAGTTAAGCTCGGGAGGAATGCATCACTGGGGTAAGTTCTCCTCATTGGCTACAGAATGTGGTGATATTTTCCAAGACTTCTGTTTTCCTCCTCCCTGTCTAGGGCTCTATAATTAAATGGTAGCATAGCAGAAGAAAGTGCTGAGAGTAGCTCTTCTCCTTAAAAAAATGAAAATTCTAGGTACATGAAGCCTATTCGCATTTGTACAAATTATGAGAAAGACAGTACTAAGGTCCAAAATTTAAATTTTATTTAATAGCTCCTTTTTTAGGTTTTAGCTGAAAGTTAAACATAGTACTTATTAGCTGCAAAAGCAAGATACAACTGAAAAACAAATAGTCTGAGTTGAATTTTATATCTGTGATGCCCAGAAGAAAGTGTGAGCAATATTTGAGATGCTGATAGTTTTCAGCACATTGTCAAAGGCAAGAGATTTCATGATGCCTTGCCAAATTTGGAAGAACATCCACCCCTGAAGTGTCAGTTTTTCTTTTAAGGTACCTTGGGTCTGACACCACCAATCAGTTGCTGCTTTAGAAAGTCTGCATTATTTTAAAATAAACAACTTAAACATAACATAAAGTAAGAATGACCCTGGGTACCTTAAAGAAAGAATCTGTTGCTTCATCCTTATTCAACATCAGAGAGTATAATTCCTGGTATATAAAATATATTAAATGTTGCATCTAGTTACTCCACAGTGGGAGGCTGGAGTCTTCAGTTGATGTAGAGTGCAAACAACTACTGCTTGTGCATACTAGGAAGTTGCGTAGGATTTTTTTTAAGTGTAAACACTCCCTCAGTCTAGAGCAAAGCTTAGTGAGTCAGGGATGCCCGGTCGGCAGGCGGGGAGAGGCGGAGGTATCCCCGGGGGAGGGATGCTGCCCCACGCGAGAGCTATCGGACCCCACACGGGAGCGGTCTGACCCCACCGGGAGCGGTCCCGTGCGGCGGTAGGACCCTGCAGCACCGTGTTCCGGGCATCACGGCGGGGCTATACTTCATTTGCATATCCCCACCTCTCGGATAGATTTGCATACCCACGCCTCTGTCATTACCATACTCCCGCCCCGTCCATCTCCTTGTTTGGCGGGTGGTGATTACAGCTATCAGGCACTGAAATTTTGTATTAAAGTTTTCTATTAAACCCCGATTGGTGTTGACTTCTCTGCTTGAAGTTTCTCTGTTGCCTATAGGAATCAATAATCTTCAGATGTTCATGCTGCATTGAAATAAAAAAGATCTCAGCAGATCAGCACTCATGGAGATTCAGAGGAAAATGGTGCAACTTTCACTTTTGCATGTCCAGGAAAGAACAGGACCTTTGAGATTAGAATCTAGGTGAAGGAGAGAGGTGTGTAACCATACATTGGTTTCCTCCATTCTCAGCATAAATAAAGGAAACAAACTGCAGTGCAAGGCACAGTCTGAAGCTGCTGAAGCTACCTTGCAGGAGATGTGGAACTGGAACAAGGAAAACATTCCTAGGGGGTTTATTTTCTGAGCAGAATTGGTTATTCTTGGGCTCAGACTTGCACTCACACAGCAGGATTGCCCCCCAATGTTTACTTTAGGTGACAGCAAAGTGCATTAAAAGGATGTTAAAGCAGAGGCAGCAGCCCAGAGAGCAAACAGAACCAGGGATGTTACACTGGCTTCATGATTGCTTGAATTAACTTTGGCTTATAGGAGTGTTTTGAATATGTAGTAAATTAAACACAAGGAGATCAAAGCTTGCTTGTGATAGAGTTGCATAACCTTTTCAGGGTGTAATACTTGTAATGGGCTGGTAATCACTGTATTTTTCTTCTTCCATAGTCTCCAAAGAAGCTGAGACACAAGTCTTAGCTCCCCTCTGATGTGTGTGTTGCAGAAGTTCCTTCTGGATTTCTTTTTGCCAGCTCCTCCTCAGGCTCTGAATTCATTGCACTATTTTGTTAACTGACTTCCACTTGAGAGTTTTAAAATCTGTGGTTGCATACAGAAGCAGGGAAGGGTTTAGGGTGAAAACCGAAGTAGCAAAAGGCTTACCCTATAACACATTGTGAAGTATTTCTCTATGCTTACAAGAGCAGAATTCCTGCTTTTGAAGCTGCAAGTGAATTTTCCTTGAGTAGGTAGTCTGTTAGCCTATTATATGTTCTCAGGAAGAAATCAGGTACAAGTATTGTACAAATTGCATGGTGTCACTTCTTTCAGCTGAAGGCTTCAGCACCCTACTCGTACATTGTGCTGTTCAGGGTGCTCACACCTCCCATGCCTCACCAAGCTCCTGGTGGGTTCAAGGATATACTTACCTGGAGCTCATTGCCAGGGGTGGGGGCTGAACCTTCGTTAACCAGTACAGCTAATGAACGCAGCTTTAAACTATGTGATTACTTCATCTGACTGTGCCCATTCGAATGGCACCTGAGATGTGAAACTGAAATCACTAGAAGCCATTTCTGTGGTAAAATGCACCCGCAAAAGTTCAAGATGATTCTATGTATGGTATCCTAGCACTGTATTGATCCTAAAACATTGTTCTCATCATTTCCCTGAAACAAAGTAAATTAGTCTCTAAAATCCCCTTCTTTTGGCTATAAATCGTGAAGATTAAAATATTGGTTCATTTACATTTTAGTAGATGTTTTACAGCTATCCATAGAGGAGGTGGCAGTTATGACAATTTCCTAGCAATCTTTCACTGTGAAGCTGTATCAAAAAAACCTTGTGGTTTTACCTTTTCAACAGTGTATTTCCTACTTTTCTTGTTATATATTTAGCTATTTCTTTTCTGCCTTAAGCTATTTTTCTTTTTTACTGTAGTTACACCAGATTTATCATTATCCCTGTGCCACCTCTGCCTCAGCAGGGTAGTAATATGAGAGAGAAATCCAAACTATTTCACGAAAGAGTTCCGTAATTGCAACTGCCCCTAAATTTACATTTAAGTAGACCTAAACTAATTTAATGATAAATTGTTTAAAGTCTTCCTTTTTGGAGTGTATGTTTATTTCATCATTTTTCATGAAGTTGATAGTACAGTATTTGGGTAAAAAAATTAGCTAGGTATTAGCAGTCTGTTAATATGTATTCTTTTACAGCATAGCATTGCAATAAACTGTACTAAGTGGAAATACTGCTCATATAGTGCTATAAGCTGTATCTCCATTATTTCATGCAACACAGTAATAGATTATTGACAGAGCAAACAGTGGTTGTTGAGGACAAGACACCTAAGCTGTGACTGCTTGAGGATTTTACTTTACTCTTGGTTTGCTCCTCTGATTTGAACACTGACTAGTATTTGGAATCATGTGGTGAGTTGTTGGGAAAATTGTAGGAAAAATTGGGAGATGGGGGGGGGAGTGGGGGACATTGCTGGGAGGTTTGGCCCAAAATCGTGGTTGTGGGGGGGAGGAATTGGCCCGTTTTGGGGGAAAAATGGGGAAATTTGACAATTGAAGGGAAAATTTGAGCAATTTTAGGTGAAATTGGGCAAATTCCAGTAGAATTTGGGGGATTTGGGGCGGAATTTGGGGGTTTGGGGCGAAATTGGGCAATTTGAGGGCGGAATTGAGTGATGTTGTTTTTCAAAGGAAAGCTGCTTCAGGCCCTGGGTGAGTCACTGCATGGGCAGTTTCAGTCTCAGCACTTCTTGTCTTGCCTCTATAATGCAGCAGCAGACCAAGGTCTTCCAGCCCATGACTAACAAATGCTTAAATGGGAGAATCACTTCCTGACCCTAAGTCTGCTGACAGCAGGCTGCTGCCTCTTTCCAGCTGTTTCTTTCTTTCTAGGTGTTGTAGTCACCAGTACAAGCTACTTCAGGTGCCCCCAGGCTGGCAGAACTGTAACAGCAGCATTTAAAACTAAGGAATTTATTAAATAGACTAAGAGCTGTTCTAGGTCTTCATTTTCCACTTAGAACTAGAATAAAATTAGTTTAGGTACAGTCTTTTCTCTGCTCTTTCTGATGCCAGTTAAGATTTGAAGAAGCAGCTCCAAATTTTTGTGGGAAATAATGCTTTTGTTGCACAGCTGGGCTACACGGAAAAAATGCAAAGCAAATATGATGGTCCAACTTACTAATATTACATGGGCTGACTTTGTAAACCCTAGACATTTAAGCAGGCGTTTGGCCAACACTGGATTTTCATCCTGAAAAAGAAGATTCTGAAAGACCTGGTGACCCATCCCATGTAAAGCCCTAAGCTGTGTACATCAAGAGTGGTTCCAGAGATGCCTGACAAGAGTTAAGCAGTGAATCCAAGCTGGAAAGGTTTGGTTTTGCTCTTTGTTTTTAGAAAGTCCTATAATTAGCGTGGGGGCAAAGTGGGCACTGGATTCATTTTATAGCATCACAGATAAAAGCAAGTTGAATTCCTCTCAGTGCACAAACCCACCTCAAGCTTCCACCAACACCGTTTACTTATGCATGCTCTTGCCCTGCTCTGTCCCAATCCTTCCTTCTTATAAACCAAAACCCCAAAGGTGGACTAAGGATCACTTGATCCCTTTATGTGTTCCTTTTCTCCATGTGACCACACTGAGTAAACCTCTCTGCTATGCACTGTTACTTGACTCTTGAATTGGGAAGAGTGGTGGAGCCTAGCCCAAGCCTGTAGCTTCTGTGAAGATAAAGGCTTTAGCACATATGAAGCAAGTAGGAGAACATAATCTATACTATGAAAAAGCTGACAGTGGGCAGAGGAGCACAGCCCCTGCGGGGGCAGGTTTGCACAACAGGCTGCAGTGGGTGCCAGGGTGCCTCTACGGGTGCTTAATCCCACAAACAGGGAGTCCCAGATGAGCCACCCAGCTGTTGCCAGCACCTTTGGGTGTATTTACTCCTGCTACTGATCTGCCAATGCTGTGTCCCACAGCTGATGAGCTGTTTGGAGCCTGAACTCAGAGCAGGCATTTTCTCTGTTTTGATACTCAGAGGGTAGCTCCAGTCCTTACTACCAAACATGCTCACACAAAATAAATATCCAAGATCAGCAAAACCCTACTTGAGTTTTTGGTTAGATTCTTCAACCCTTGGAGACACCTCTTCTAGTGTGATTGAATTTATCATCATTGCTATACAATATATTATGTGATGTGAAAGCTGCCAGTTGTGTTTCCGGCTCTAAAATGAATATTGGATTAACATTACAGTATGTCTGAATACCACTGTATGACCTCAATGGGATTAATATACTAAAGGACTTTAGGCTGTTCACTTTGCAAGGGGCAGCAACATTGGAAGAAAGAATGTCTTAGCACTGGGCTCAGATGCCTTGCAAATGGATTTTGGATCCTCTACCCCAAATTGTGTTTCTTTTCTCCTGTAACAGCCTCCCTGCTTCAACCAGCCCAGGGATGAGAAGTTATCATGATTTACTGGGAGGCATTAAAGTGGTGTCACCTTCAGGACTCTCCCCCAGCTCCAGGCAATAAGAAGTGCCCCTGTTCTTTCCTCTTGTGCCCAGGTACTTCTGCAGGGCACAGTATCACATGTGAATCCATGATCAACTCGCGCAAGATCCTGATTTGCCTGGTATGGGACAGTTCTATTGTGTTGAGTGCAGGTAATTTTGATGATCTTTTGAGTAATGTCTTATCTTTGTTTGCGTGATAGTCGGCATTTTATTGATGATAGGAATTTGCAGGAACACTTGAAGTCTAAAGGTCATAAAAAGCGTCTTAAGTTGCTCAAAGAAGAAGCTTACACTCAAAAGGAAGCTGAATTGGCTGTTGGTATGAAGACTGAGAATCAGAGGCCCAAGTCACAAGGTGATTCTTACATGCACAGTCCTGTATAAAAAAATGGTGAAACAGGTTGACAGGTGACAAACTACACTATCATCTGCCTTCAGCACTTTTGAACTAAGAGTTATAAGTCACTGTCCTCTTTAAAGCTGCAAGCCTTAAATTTGGGTGAGCTTTCCTCCCATAAGAGATCTTCACAATCAGTTCAGCATATGCCTTTCATGGTTGTTGACCCAACACCATGATGCAGCACATTGCATGCTGCAGATTTTGCAGAGATATTTCCTAGACCTGCAAGAACTTCTTTTTTTATAATTGTGAACTGTTTGCAATCATTCAAAGTTTTATTAATCTACTTACTTCTCTAAATTATTGTGTGGCAGTTCAAATACTTCTATCGGAAGTAATATTTTGGGCACTTTGTACTCACCATGAGATGTCTCATCTTCATTGCTTGACACTGCTTCCATTCTGGGTAGGTGAAATCTTAAGAAGAAAATCTTCATTGTAACACTTGGTCTGCTCAGATGGAAGAAAAAAAAATTGAAAGAGCTTTGGACATATGTTGGGGAATGTGGGTAACCTCCTGTCCTTGAACTTTGTATGTTTTTTCTGTAGAAGGGAGGCGTTTGTGATAACCACCACTGCTTACTCAAGCAGCAACAGCAGCACAAGACTCCTCCATCAGCAACTTGCAACATGCAACTGTGGCTTTGGAGAGGGACAACAGCCCCTGTAGTTAATCATGTGGGGCTGTTAATTGCATGAATGGTCTCATTCCTTCTTGTACTGAAATATATCTGCATAGATAAGGCGTGTCTACATGTCTTCTGGTTAAATAAAATCCCTTTTCAGATTTCTGTCAGCATGGGTGGTAAAGCAGGTACACAAAAGAGAGGTGGAAAATTCAGCTTGTTTCCTGCTTAGTGTTTGTACTTTCTGCTCTGCACCCTACCCAACTGCTGCCTTTTCACTAGGTCTCTAGGTTCACTTTTAACTCTTATTTACACGTCCTTTCAAGACCTAAAAGCATAAAAGAAATTTCCTATTTTCCAACTGTAGTGAGTTACAATTGGAATTTCCCTTTGAGTGCTCTGACTGGTCTCCCAGCAATCCCATCATGACTGCTATGGGTGTGTGCCTCTGGATCAGTACATGTGTTGGTGTACACGTTCATGCCTGTGAACACACTTTGCTCATGTGTGATGGGTCTTGTGTAGATTCACAGAAAAATCTGTATACTACAAGTTTTCTAATTTCTCTGATATAGAGACTTTTTCTATATGCTAATAAAAATGTGAAGAAGACAAAGATATTTTCTTGCAAACCCTCTTTCAGATTGAGCCAGAAACACAGATGTAAAATGAACTGCAATGGGCGAAACTCATGACATCCACAGCTGCGGGGGGTGTGATTGTATCACTGAATAAGGAGTAGCAATATTTATTTAACACGTCTGCCTTGCCTACAATGTTCATTTGCAATTTCACTGTCTTTAACAAGCAGTGGTCTGGTTTTAATTACCTCCTGGTATACTTTTCCTTATTTTTTATGTTTATTCTTATTTCTATATTCCCTTTTACTCAAAACTGGTCTCTTATTTTTACTATGGGATTGTTGCTTTTTAAAATTGTAACAAAATTTTCTTCACCAGTTCCTAATTATCCTTCATAGTTCTCAGTTGGTGGATTATCTGCTTTTGATATTTCCAAATACAAGTGTGATGCCCTTCTGGAATATTTGTATTACACAAGTTTAGATTATCACATCATATATGGCAGTAACAAACCCAAGAAAGGGGATTATTTTTACTTTAAATTATAGTTATGCAATAATTAACACAATTTCTTTTTGCCAAACTTAGGGTCTCCTCTTCAGAATTTCTTTCTTTTTTGTTGCCCTCGTTACAAGGCAGGCAGGACCTACTGTTCCTTGAAATACCAGAAGGGAACAGCCTGGTTTGAATTCATAAAGTGAGCTTTATGTTTCCCAGGCGTTTGGTATTTGTTATTTTGAGTTCACAGCTCAGGCTGGTATCTTCTCAATGCACAGAATATATTGAGTGATGAGACACGAGGCTGCTTCTCCATGGGATGGTGATGTTGAGAACATCAGCTGAAACTTCATAAACTGAACCAGAAGTGGTTGATGTGCTGTCAGCCAGATAAAAAATGAAACTTGTGGCCCAGAGCTACATTTCTCAGCCCTGGACTTGCACTGAGGAGGTTTTGCCTCTCCCAGTTAAATACCAAAAGAGATTTTTGTGATACGTGGTAGTTAATGTGGGGCTTGTGATCAGGGTACCAGAGAAAGATCATTTAGGAAGAGGTTCAAGTGCACCAGCTCCTGCCAGGATTGTTTCCATTGCTCTGCAAGGGGTGGAATCCTGATTGCTGGTGTGGGCTAGAAAAGTGACTGCCTTTCAGCTGGAGTTCCTCTGGCCAGATCTCTTGTACCAGTTTGGACCCTCCCAAGTAGAAGAGCTGCCAGTTTTAGATCATTTGAAGTGTTGGGCTAATTCTGCAATTACATCTCAGATTCACATTCTGAACTGTTGGCTGGGATGGTTTCTGTGTGTTTGTGACAGGACTGGGTCTACTGTGCTGCCTATGTGCAACTCTTTCCTTGTGGAGGCCTCCTGGCCTCTTTCCTCCCTGTCCATCACAGCTTGTTATTTTCTCTCTTCCAGTGGGCTCTGTGTCCAAGGGATGCTTGGACTGCAGTTCTGTGTGCCTGCATCCATACCGGCAAGTCAGCTCATGAGGTAGGAGTGGATTAAAGCTTTTGAAAAGCTTGTGCCCAGTGTATTTACACTGAAAACTATCTAAATTTATTTATTCTGTGAGAAAATACATGTGCACAATGAGAATGGAACTCAATATTTAGCTTGATGAATGAAACAAATATTTAATTTGATGAATGTGAATTTTACTAGCTAGTTTTGCTGAGGAGTTCTATTTAAATGTTGTACCTTTGAACATATATGCAATATATACAGATAATGTTGCTGGAATATGTGTGCTGTTATAAATATGGCCTCAAATGGTACTTACATATGGTCTTAACTGTGCAGACAGAAAGAGAGAAAGGGATCCAAACAGGAGAAGAGTAAGGGATGGAGACAGTGATAATGCCTCCTGTCTTCTGGAGTGCTTCTCATATTCAATGCCCACAGAGTCCTGTGGCAGTAAGTTACTCCATTTAAGTATACACCGTGGTAAAAAAAAGTATGACCTTGCATATGTACAAAATTGCAAGCAGTCAATCCCCATTCATGTCCCCTATATTCCCTGTGGCTTTATATACCTCCCTGAGTATATATATCTTTTTGGCCATTCACTGCAGACAGGTGGGTTTCTGTGCAGACAGGAGTGTGAGCAGTTTCCACATGACAGCAGACTGCTGTTGCTTGTTAGAATGTTCTCTGAAGTGAAGCATCTGCCCCTTACTGCAGTCAGCGGGTTTTTACAGTGCTGTGTTCCACAGAGTGTGCAGTTGGGGTGGCAGCACCACCTATTGGAGGGCTTGGCTGGGATTTCTGGAAATGAGAATGTCCTTTCTTTTCTCCTCTAGCCCGGGTCGCTCTCCGATTTCCTTTGACAGTGAAAGAGAGCCTGAGAAGCAGCAGTAGAGAGATGGTTACTATCCAGGTCAGGTTTGAAGGGGTCACCTGAACCATGACAGACACACTCAGAGGCACTAAATTACAGGCATCTGAGCCCTGGCCTTTAGCAACGGGTTACCCAGTGCCCCGGTGATCACTTCTACACCAAATAGGTAGGAACAGCATAAAGGTCTGGCCTCAAAAAACCCTAAAGGGAGGGGTCTGTTTATTCCCAGGCTTGGCCCTTGCCATGTGTTTCAAACAAGTCCAGTCTCCTTGCAATTCTCGACTACTCTTTATCAAAATCCTCCATGATCCTTTGTCTCTGTACACTGCCAAACGCAGTTGAAGTAGTACTGAAACACAAACATCCCAACCTGGTTCACCTTTCACAGCATCTATTTTCCAGGACATCGTAGTAACTCAGACTAGTGATAGGATGCTAAATAAAGGAGAACTAGAACTAGTCACAACAAAGACTAAGACTTCTCGGCTAAAGGCTTCACAGATCCTGAAGTTTATACTTTTCCTAAAAATCCCATAACTAACTGGGGAGGGAAGCATCCCTCACTGCAGGTGTTTATCCAGTTTTCACATATACACCTGTCACATTCTCACTTAAACAGAAGTCTGGTTTTAGCAAAAGTTGGCTGCTACCTCAATTAATATGAGATGCTTCCTCATTAGAAAAAAATCCAAAAGCTTGTAACTGATGTAAACTATTTCAATTAAGGTAAAAATGTAGACCAAAAAGCTTAGTGAAAAGGACACAGCTGTTTTACATGATGAGCACAGATATTGGGCATAATAACACCCAGAGTTGAAAACTTTGAGGGACCCTTTATGGTGTTGCCAAGAGTTGTCCTAGGCAGATAGAAACCCTTTGCTGTTTTGTTTTTGTTTTTGTTTTTTAGATGAATTTCCTGTTACTTTTCCCTCTTAAGTTTTAAATATGGACTGTGGGGCGGAATGGGTGCGACAGGGTATTACTAGACCACTAAATAAGCAGTCAAACTTAGGACATGTGGTGAGAATGGCATTCTAAAGTTGCTTATTTAACTTGTTTTTCTTCTACCAATTGAATTAAGTTCTTAGGTCTTGGGGAACTTACTTGGTAGAAGTTTTGCTGTAGTGCCAAAAAGACAAAAGTTTTTTCTAGGAAACTGCATGGACCATACAGCATTGTTAGGATAGGATTTCTTGGGTGATAATTGCTAGATAATCTCTGAAGAAACAGCCTGCTCAGTCTCGTTCAACAGGAGTCTGAGGAGCTTCTCTGGCACTTAGTGCTCCATCAAACACTTTTGAGACTTTTTGCTCATTACAGGTCTTCAAAGTGACATCAATGCCACAAAGGTATTCAGAGGTTGACACTGATGAGGAAAGGGAGTCAACTCTGGAGATTCTTGGCAAGGATGCCCCTTCCAGCTGCCTCCTCTTACACTGGTTGAAATTGCAGAGGGACATTGGTGGGACATGCTCAAGAGAGCTACCATCTGCCTTGGAATTACCTTCAGACCCAAAAGTTGCAGGAGGTGGGAGATGTCCCGACTAGGACGTTGGACACCAAGAAGATCATCACTGGAGTGGTAAGGAATAGATGGTGGTTTTCCAAAGCTTTCAGTAACCTGTTGGGCTGCGTGGCCTCCTGTGAGCTTCCACAGGGCTCTGTGGAGTCTGGGACTGATGGACTTTTCTTTTTGAAAACCATTAAGCTAGGGTAAATAAAAGGCTGGAACACAAGTAACTGATTTAATAGGGTAGATTTATCAATAAATTGTGCAAGTGGGGGAAATAATTGTGACTTTAGAAAACAAAATACAGATGCTAGGATTTGTTCGTTTGAATAATAACAACTACTAGAATAGTAACAATAATAATGTGACTGCATACCAGCCACAAATCGCTGAGGTAGCGAATAAACTTCTGCCAGACTTCATCCCCCTTGCCCTAATCCTGCTTCCTCTTTGGATGCTCCAGAAATCACCCATCACTACTTCTCTTGAGCACAGTCTGTTGCCTAAGTATTGCACAACATCTTTACAAACATCACAGATTTCTTCAGGAGTTTTCAGGTCCCTGGGGGGAGAGAACTTGCATGAAACACGACAGGTTGTGATTTAAACCCACCGCATCTCTCCCTTCCCCTCGATGGGTTGTTCCAGGACCACCTTCCCACCCTGCACCAGCAGAGCTGCCCGGGGCCACCCCCCCGCTTTCCCCCCCCCACTGTGTTCCCACCCCACGGTGTTGCCGCCCCCCCATGGCAGGGCCACCCCACGGTGCTGTCACCCCCATGGTGCTGTCACCCCACGGTGTTGTCACCCCATGGTGTTGTCACCCCCCACGGCAGGGCCACCCCACAGTGCTGTCACCCCCATGGTGCTGTCACCCCACGGTGTTGTCACCCCATGGTTTTGTCACGCCCACGCTGTTGTCACCCCCCACAGCCGGGCCCGCCCACGGTGTTGTCTCCCCAACCATAGTCTGACACTGAAAATCCTGCAGGAGTTGATCTGTGATGCAATTTGGTGGAGAGACACCTCAGCAAAATATGGGCACCTGGATGCTCAATAACATCCCAGTCTTACTGATGATCCCAGGTCAGGAGGCACTGAACACACTCAGTGTTTCCTGGTCTCAGAACCAGCCTCCAGTGCCACTAGTACATCAGGTCAACACAGAATAATGACTCCTACTTGCTTCATGACCAAAAGAAATATTCCTAGAACAAAGCAGACCAGAAAGGCCAGATTTCAAGGGCAAACATCAAGATCATTTCAATTTAATGGTTGACAAAGCTGAAATGTGAGCACAGGGTAATTTTAGCAAGTTCAGAATCACTCAGACTCTTACAAGCACATCATGCTGATAGGGCTGGTATTGCCTTCTGTGCATTTTAAATCAGAATCCAACATGTGGTGCTTTTTCTGTCAGCCGCTTTTCACTTTTCTGCTTTAACTTTGACCTTTATCACCTTGGCCTTTGAGAAGAGACCATACACCCAGGAGAACTGTTTGTTTCTTCCGGTTCTCCCCTTTGTTCATCTCTATGTGTCTCCCACTTCCCCTTCTGATGTGCTCACATGACCTGTGGCCCATGAGTCTGACATGAGGACGTTTTGCAAGTCCCACTGTGTCCTCTTCACATCTGGGGAAAGAGAGAAGCCTTTCTGGCTGCCTGGTTTTGTTGAACTTAAAGAGCACCTGTAACAAGAGGGTATTAAGCTTGGTTGTATGTAGAGTTCAGATGTAAATGATGTTGTAAATTCCATTGGGATGTGATGTTTGATTCCTGCACAAGGGTCCCAGCGACCCTGCTCTCTGCAGGGCAGGTTCGAGTCGACGACTGTTAAAGGTACCTTCCAATTCGCTGGAGAGAACAGAGAGCCAACCGACAGCCCCACTCACTCTCTAGCACTTCACGCAACCTACACACCCACACTGCAGCACCTCCATCCCAACAGCCCACCATTTTACAACCCACCCACAACAACCCATCAACAACTCACACACTACCATTCATAAACAATTCACAACTTCACAGCAACTGATTAACAATTCACAACACCATTAATTCATGGGGCAGAACTCATTGTAGGGGATGGAATCGTGCTGCACCTCTGGGCACTGCTGCACACTGGTGCACAGCGGGGCATACTGGTGCACGCTGGTGCATACTGGTGCACATTAGCGCACACCGGTGCACGCTATGGGGCAGGACTCACTGGAGGGGACGGGCGTGGGCTGGGCCACGAGGGGGCGATGCACGGTGGAGCTCGATGGGGCCCGCTGGAGCACACTAGTGCACGCTATGGGGCAGGATCATGAGGCAGAACTCACTGTAGGGGATGGAGCTTGTAAGTACCTGGAAGCTTTCCCTGTGGACAAACACCCAACAGTTGTAGTCCTTACAGCAAATGCAGAGCCATCATCTGAACATGCCACAGTCCGGCTCTCTGCCACTCATGCACTCACAACACTCCTTAAGATAATGGCAGGAGCAGCACACGTGTAGTGAGTGTGCAGGAGTGAAAAAAAGAAGAGTGGAATATGCCTCTGTCTGACACCACATCCCTGCACGTGGTTTAGATAAAGGCAGGCAGCAAGTATACCTACAAGTTGTAGCGTTCACCTGCTCTCATTTCTTCTGTATAAAACTTCTCTACCTCTTGCAATCCCTGATCTTCCTTTTGCTGAAGAGAGAAATAAATCTGTACATTTCCAACTCAGATCAGCTTCTGTAACTTTTAAACACAGTGGCTTTGCACCTGAAGGATTTCCAAGATCGTGAATGTTACGTTTTCTGCTAAAAAGAGTGATAAAATTCACAGAACAAAGAGGGAAGCTCTAACTAAGCGCAGGCGGAGGGAAAAACAGCCTGCGGCTTGCACCGTGCGGGATATTTCCTTCTTTCAAGTCAGATCCACCTTCCTGCATCTGGTTAAAGGTAACTATATTTTTCATCCATTCCCCATTGTAGATATAAAAGTCTCTTTTGACACTCTCACTTCAAACCCACAAGAAGTCTGTCATAAACAGCAGTAATTTTCCCTGCATTATAAGGTGTTATTAATTTTTTTAATTTTTCTGGCTTGTATTTGGAAAAGTTTTGTTTTGTAATTTGTAATGCTGAACTCTAGCATTTTCACCACTCTCTAGATGCCACATTATCCTGTGCTCATCTCCCAGGTTGGAATTGCACTGGGCCATTGATGTGCTGCCTTGAGATGCCCATGAAAGTTGCCTTTGATTTCCAACTCTCCATCCCAGATCAAATCTATCCGACTTCTGTCCCCACCTTCCTGCTGTCACTCGTTCCCCTTTGTACCATTTCATGCATGAGGAAGTGGGGAAATTCAGAGCAACTCCTGCCCCACCTCCCCCAGCCCCTAACTCCTTAACGTGGGCTTATATCACGTGTTGCTACCTCTGAGCAAACCCACTGTTTTAAGAGAGGAAAAACAAGAGCTAGTGGTTATAGTGTCCGATAGGTTTTTAGTTATTTCCTGTGGAATGGGGTACAGAGCCAGTTAGAAGAAGAAGGATTTAAGAACATGGGAAGAAAGGTTAAATTAGAGAAAGGTTCATCCTTACAACAATTCACACCATACACTAGTCCAACAAAAAGCCTCTGCATTATTTCCTTCCCCACCTGAGGGTTTTGATGGTTATTTGTGCTTCTTTGACAATGTGTTGTCCATTCATTTGTGCTGAATTTCAAGCCTTCTGTAATTTGTAGTCATTACAGTTTGCACTGAGGTATAATTGTGTAATTAATTTTATTCAGGTTATTGACAGAGAAGGTCTTAACAACTTTAGCATGGAGACTGACTTGGGGTTTACCACCATTTAGTTTGCAGATGTTTAGCACAGTAAACCTACCAGCCTGTTGTGTCACTGATGCCTTTGATTAGATCATGCATAAAAAACAAGATAATTGGAAGAGGTCCCAGGTGCAAACATTCCTACTACCTGGAGGATTCATCCCCTTGCAGTCCATCCTGGTTGCATTTGCATTGAAATGAGCTTTGGTGCCAGACAGAACTAAAACACAGCTCCAACTCATTTCTCCTCCAAGGCTAATTTGGCTTTTCCAACCAAACAAGGGCTAATAGTCAAGTATTTAGAGCGCTAATTACTCCAGGTAGACCCACCCTGCAGTAGCTCCTCAAGGCAGTATTTTCAGGGAAACCAATGGAAGTTCTTCAAAAACCACGAAGGAATTCAAGTCTTTCCCTCCAGCAGCAGCACCTGCACAAGCACATTTACCCACAGGTCCCTACTGGCTTTGAAGGAGAACACCAGTGTAATTGGTGATACAGTTAGGTGAGCCAACCAGCTACTTTGGAGATAGGGCTTCTGTAGCTCAATGCATATCTTCTTGTTACATAGTTGACCCTTAGAAGGGAAGGTGCAGTTTGAAGATCCTCCTTGATGCCTTATAAAGTAAATCTTACTGCCTGTACTTAAGATTGTTATTGCACAGATTTACTTACTGGAATTGAACTGGGTAGGTTTAAGACATTAGTGCTTCTTAGCCTGAGAGCTTCTCCTTCACTGCTCACCAAGTCATGCTCTCACTGTGTAAAGTTGCACATGTGTCACTATGTCAAGGAATTCTGGAGAGCAGAGTATTCATTGTAACATCCTAAATGGCTGGTGTGGTTATAATAAATAAGAAATACCTAAGAACTAGCAATTTCTGATGCTGGCAGTAAAATGGGCAGCTGACAATAAGAAATTGTTAATGATTTTCATGACAGTGGCTATGCAGCTATGCAAAAAACTCTCTCAACAGGAGTGGAAATCTGAACCTCACAATGTTTAGCTAGAGAGAGGATTTGAACCTCTGGTTAAAGGGCTTAAGCCTTTTGCATTTACCGGGCTTTGCCACGCTAGCGGTCCTTTTCTAGGAGATGGGTGGGTGATCCATTAGTAGTTTAGTTGGGTTCATTACTTGGGGAGGGGGCTTGCTTGTGGCCTAGGCCCCGCCTTTCCGATCCTTTCGTACTAGGAAAGGCTGGTCATAGATAGAAACCGACCTGGATTGCTCCGGTCTGAACTCAGATCACGTAGGACTGTTAATCGTTGAACAAACGACCTGGTGAGACTCGGGGACGACCACTGGGATTCTGGAGCCGAAGCTACAAAGGGTCTGAAGCCAACTACACCCCAACGGAGAAAGAAATCTTGGCTGCCTACGAAGGAGTCCAAGCTGCCTCAGAAGTAATTGGCACAGAGGCACAACTCCTCCTGGCACCCCGACTACCGGTGCTGGGGTGGATGTTTAAGGGAAGGGTTCCCTCCACGCATCATGCCACCGATGCTACTTGGAGCAAATGGATTGCCCTCATCACGCAGCGCGCCCGTATTGTGTTACAATATGCACACTGCTTTACACCCAGCGTGCCTCTCCTTTCTCCTACAGAGTTTCCTAGTCCTCCCTTTTCTTGTTCTAAAGCTATAAATCCCTTCTCCTGTTGCTGATCATGATTTCAACAAACCTTCCTGGCTGCCTCCTTTTGTTTTTCTAATTCCCTGTCCGCCCTGTCTCCTGGCTCTCATCCTCCCCAATTTACTCTTATCTCTTAGAGGAGAAGAGCTCAGGGAGGGAGTCACTGTCCTTCCCGTGCCTGTGCTGGCCATGTGCACATCCATCAAATCTCAACTTTGGCCATAAATTCTCGTCACATGCCATTGCATTCAGCTCTTTTCTAGGGCTCCCACAGAGCCTTGTTGCATCACAATCGTGGCTGTCTAGGTGTCTTTCCAGTCAGCTTGCATTGTCTGGCAGCTGTTCTTCTTGCTCAGAGTTTACTCTAGTTCTTGAGGTGTGTGTGTGTGGGTGTGTGTGTGTTTGTAGCGTTGGTGGCTGTGTGTGTGGCTTGGAGCTGCCCTGCCTGCTGCCGTGCAGTCAGAGCTTCATTTCTTGCACACTCACTTTTTCGACACTCACTTTTTGCACGCTGATTTCTTGCACACTCACTTTTTGCGCACTTGTTCCTTGCATGCTCACTTTTTGCACACTTCTTTCTTGCACACTCACTTTTTGCACACTTATTCCTTGCACACTGACTCCTTGCACACTCATTTTTTGCACGCTCACTTTTTTACACACTCACTCCTTGCACACTCGATTTTGCACACTCACTTTTTGCACACTTATTCCTGGCACACTCACTTTTTGCACACTCACGCCTAAGTTGAATTGTAACGGACAGCTTATCAGGATCTGCCTGAAACAAGTACGAACAGGTAGAAACAAAACTAGTACGAACATGTAGGAACAAGACTCACGAAGAAGCCGAGGGGCATACCAAAGGTGTCTCGACAAGATAAAAAGAGATGTCCTGCCTGTTTGAAGTTGCGAGCCATTGGTGGAGCTGCGACTCCCCGGCCGCCCAGCGCTGTTTTTGCTTTCCTATTTTAAATAAATATACACTAAAATCCCTTTGGATTCAGTTTGGTTTAGGGGCCATGTTCACTACCTGCTGCAGGGCCCTTTGCAGCAAGGACAGCATACATGGAACAATACAAATGATGGTAATTGCCAATACCAATATGCCTGCTTTCAGCAGACCCTTCAACCATCCCTTGATTCCCCTTTGAGCCAGACCAGAAAGTCTCACAGAAAGTCTCACATCAGCTATGATCAGTTTCACCCAGATACCATAGTGCACTCACAATACCCAATACAAAAAATGAAAGTGTCCCCACAACCAATACCAATACAAAGGCACAAGCCCCTCCCCTCCGAATGCTTATAATTTTGAAATTAAGGGGCTTTCAGGCAAAGATGAGGAATAGGAATAACCGTTCTTTACTAATTTATATATATATAAAGCAAAACAAATGAACAGTAATAACTATAGTAGTAACAACACACAGAAACCAGAACCCCAGTGCCAACCTCACTCGGCCGCAAGCCCTTTCCCCTTTGGTGCAGTTCACTCCCGGCGAGCAGGGAGGGCGCGATGATCTCCCCGCGCCTGCAGGGCCGCTCCGGAGCCAGCTCAGGATTTTATTTTAGCAAGTAATTTCTTTGGAGAAATATGTGCATGTGAATATCAAAAAGTGAGGACTAGCACCATTATTTTCAGTAATACATAATTGTACCTATAGTGTTACCGGATTTTCCCAGGCAGTTTGGAGAGTATTTTTAACTTCAGAGATATTATTCACTGTTGTTTCCTGAAGTTCATTGAACAAAGATAACAAAGATGTCTATTGGGCTATTTCATATTAAAAAGAAAACCCCAAAATTCGTATTGCTATTTTATTTTTTTTTAATTAGACACAGACACTTTTGACATAAGTTTTATTATAAACATTATTTTTCTCATAGAAGATGCCCTTAGGAAAAAGGATGTAGGTGAATTTTTTTTTATTGTAGTGGGTTTTTTATTAAACCTTTTACCCACTTGAAGACTTATAATTTTTTTGTGTGTCATTGCTATTTACCTATATGAAATGTTTTAATTGGAAAAAAAGTTAAACAATAATCGTGGATTTTAAAAATGTAAGGGGGGGATATAAAATTCTGAGATGTGAAAGCCATATTCCTTTATTAGGGTCACTTTTGATGGTTGGCTGAGGGAGAGCTGATCTTGCTGGTTCAACTGGTTTTTGTGAGCTCTCAATCTTGCTCTTAACTGGTTCCTCTTGCAGAGCCCCATACCTGTTTAGCAAGGGCACTCTAAGTGATGTGGTTATTAAAGGAACACACTTGCTCTTTTTGTTCGGTTTATTTCGTTTATTAGAGACCTGCCGCCCAAGTCATTCTTCTTTATTCTCTTTCTCTTTCTCTCAGGAAGGAGGAAGAGTTAATAAAAACCATCTCCTGAAGCAGTGCAGGAAAGCTAAAGAAAATCTCCTTCCTTATCACCATGGCAGGCTGGAGAAGTGGGCCCATGGGAACCTCAGGAGGTTCAAGGCCAAGTGCAAGGTCCTGAACCTGGATTGGGCCATTCCCCAGTATCAGCCCAGGCTGGGGGTGAAGGGCTGGAGAGAGCTCTGTGGAGAAGGACTTGGGGGTGCTGGGGAGAGAAGCTGGAGCTGAGCCGGCCCCGTGCGCTGGCACCCAGCAGCCACTGGCACCCTGGGCTGCACCCCCAGCGCGTGGAGCGTGGGGGGTGGGGGGGGGGGGGGGGGGGGGCGGGGGGAAGCAGCCAGATCTGGCCCCGCCGGAGCAGCCAGCCGTCCCCCTGGCCCCGATCGCAGACGGTTCCGATCCCGCTCTCAGCAGCGGCGCCAGGCGCGACGCGGCCGCGAGAGAGATGCTCCGTCGCTGGGTCGTCTCCGCGACGCCCTAAGGTCTTCCCGTCCGTGCGGGCGGCCCCAATGTGGCAGGCTTGTTTTGGAGGGTGAGAAGGGTGATTGGTTTTTTGTGCAGACCGCGGTGAGGGACCCCCGTGGCGGGGACCCCCGTGGGGCCGGGACCCCCCCCGTGGGGAGGGGACGTCCCGCGTGGGGAGGGGACACCCCCACGGGCCCCCCGCGGGTGGGTCGGGGCGGTTCGGCAGGAATTCCGCTAGTTCTGAACTGCTGTGCGCGCAGAGAGAGCTCACTACTAGCAGAACTCGGCCGCGCCGCTCGCCAGCGCTGCCCACGGACGGGGAGGGGGTCCCGGGGGGGGGGGCCCCGGGTGGGGGGGGGGGGGGGGCCCCCTGGAACCCATTGAGGTCCTCCAAGAACCACTTGAGGTTCTCCAGGGTCCTCCAGGAACCCATTGAGGTTCTCCAGGGTCCTCCAGGAACCCATTGAGGTCCTCCAGGAACCCACTGAGGTTCTCCAGGGTCCTCCAAGAACCCATTGAGGTTCTCCAGGGTCCTCCAAGAACCCATTGAGGTTCTCCAAGGTCCTCCAGGAACCCATTGAGGTTCTCCAAGGTCCTCCCAGGACCCCTTTGCTGTCCCCTTGGCTGCTCCAAGGACCTCCCCGGTGTTTGATTCTATTGCGTTTCCAGTCTTCATAATTATCTAAATTTTTCTTGCAACACCAAAGGGTACATTGAATAATTATACAAATTAAAGCAACCAAAATAGCAAATGCTATTATGAATGCAGAGATTTGTCTCAATCAAGCTAAATTTGGAGGCCAAGAAGTCAGTCTTTCCCAAAGTTCCCTGAATCCCCAACTAGTATCATCTTTACTGATGTAGTGGGTCTGGCTGAGCTGCTTTTCCCCATCCAGCCCTCATGCTGCAGTACTAAATTAAGTTCCTGAATATGTTGTGAAAATTAGAGGAGACAGCTAAGGAGGCTATAGAGACCAGGTGGGCTAAAGTAGGGAAAAAAGGAAAGTAGGAGAAAAGGTACCATCTGCATCTTACCTGTAGCTTTGTTCCTGTAAAGCCTTTGAGGCTTATAGAGTTCTGCACTAATTGTTAGGCATGGGTGGGGTTATTAACCACGTGTAAATTCCAAATCACCAAGTCTTTGCAGGGCTGTGGTTGCATAAGATTAAAAGGTCTGGTCTGTTATAGGATAGAATTGTGATGTAGAACTGGGTTTGCTAGATGTATCTCCCATGGCATCGCTGGAGAGTCTCTCTCCCCACTTTAAAGCAGCATCTAATTTGGGTTCTGTTGGGTAACTGGCCATTACCGGACCGACCCCTTATCAGCATCCGATTTAGGCTCTGTTTGGTAACTGGCCATTACCAAGCAGATCCCTTATGCTGCGTTTGTTCTCCCTTCAGCAAGGCTACCCTCAGAGGATTACAAACAATACCATTTTGGTCTTTAAACAAAAAGGTGGTCACCCTTCGGAGTGGAGGGGGTTGTATTTTCCCTTCCAAAGGGGGGTGGTTCCTGCCTTCCTTGGCAGACACCTGTCTTTCAAACCAAGACAGATTTTGGCGCCCAACGTGGGGCTTGAGGGCATTGAGAGGAAAGGGTGAACAAGGAATAACAGTTCCTGGGTAATCTAGTTTTGTATGCTGAATATAGAAACCTCGTTAGGCAGCACCATGTGGTCTAGCTTACCCCGGTTCGGGTGGCACGTGTTCGTGGCAGTATTTCCCCCCCTTGCAATAATGAAAATGAAAGGAACAGGAATATAACCAATCTAGCTGTGTTCTAATGCTTGCATGTTACTTAGGGTTTGAAGTGTAATCTGCCTAGCTAGGCAAAGTCTGGGTGATTTATATATATGTAATTGCCTATGCATAGTTTAAATCGTTTACTGATCACTTTATATCATAGAGACAGATAAAGCCAGTAAGAACAGCCTAGAAGTTTCTAGACACTATGGGAATGCCCTGTACAAAATATGCTCACCTCGTGCCCCGTCCGGTTCTAACCAATGGACTCTTAGGTCCCCGTGGGTGACATCTCCAGTGTCCATGTAGCCTAAAGGTGGCCCCTGTGACCAAGATCTGCCTGGGGAGGTGACCCATAGGCTGATGGGTCCCCCATGGATGATGTGTCTCCAAGGCCTGAGGTCTCCCCCAGGACCAGGCTCTGCCCTGGGAGAAGTTCCATGGGCTGGTGGGTTCCCAAACTCACGTCCCCATGGGCCACCCCCCCTGACCTGTCCCCCCCCCAGGTGTACGCCAGCCCGGCCCCCCTGCCCGCCCCGAAACAAAACTGCACTTTTATTGTTATTATGATTATGTTCAAAGCATCATATTCTAGGAGATGGCAGAAAAAATCTCAAAGTATTCCAGAGCAAGGTAGGAGGCCCACCTGCCAAGGCTGCCTATCAGCCAGTTACCTTTATGAGCTGAAGTACTGCGTTTGCTCTCCACTTAGTAGGATCTTAAGGTAAAGGAAAGTCAAGTCATCACAGTGAAGAGGCGACTATGAACTAACTGGACTCTTTATAAATAAATGAGCTTCTTAAACCTTTATACAAAATCATAATACCCTAAACATTACCACTGAAGATTAATTCTCATTTTTATCCTACCAACAAAAGCATGTATTTATTTTCTCAAATATACAATTACCACAGAGTAGTTAATTTGTTGGGGTTTTTTTGCATACTTAAGAATATCCCTGCTCACAACCTTCAAGTTTGGATACATACAGCAGAATCCTTACATGTTGTGAGCTTCTCATTTCAATAGACACAATCTAGAATATCCCAACATTTTTTATCGTAAGTCTTTTCATTCTGGAAGTCATAGCTGCTTCCTCAGCACTGTGTTGCTCATTTGCACAGTGGAAATAGGAACAGTGTCTCACCTGCCAAGGTGGCTCTGGGAGGAGCTCACGTTCTCACTTGTCTGGTCCCGACATCCTCAGGTAGAGGGGTGTGTGCGTGCAGCTGATATGAGAAATGTTGCTTTTCCCTTGGTGCTCTTGGTCGATCTTCCAAAAGCCAATGGGTAAGGTCACCATGCCCCTGTGAGATGAGTAGGCACTTCTGCTGTTCTTTCTGAGGGTCAGACAGGGCTCCAAGATGTTTTTGAAACTTACTTGGGCTTTTTGTTTAAGAACGGTTGTAGTTTGTGCTTCAGGATCCACAATAGAAATTATTTCATGGACTTTTTCAAGGGATTCATAAAAATGTGTGATTTGTTTCTCCAGTTCTTCCAGTGGAGACAGCATACGCTGGCATTCATACAGCAGGGCACAGGAATACTCCTTAACCTTTGGCCATTTTAAAGAAAAATAATGATTAAAACCATTGCAAAAATAAGTGAATAGCTTCCTCTGCATGTGTGTTAATCGGGACTTCCCTGCCTGGCAGCCCGAGTACTGCAACGTGATCAGAGGATCTCAGCGGGTTGTAGCTTGGCAGAAGTTATTCTTAGCAAGAATTCAGAGACCTGGGTTTGGGTGTGTAGAATGCACTGGCCTTCTCTTTCAGGACTCTCTCTGAAAAATAGCTGTCACATTTTCTATTTTCACCCAGAGAAAACCAGAACACCTTGGGACTGTATACCAGATCTCAGCTGTAGAAATAAAACACTGTCAGTCAGGAAACTCTACTCTTAGCCAGAGACATGTATATAGAAATATATATATTTCGTGATACCTCTGACCCCGGCGTGTCTGGGCTCGGTCTGTGTCCCCAAACCCTCCTGAGTTCTGCCCGGGCCTTTCATGCCGGTGTCACTGGGATTTTCTTTGGTCCCCATTCAAAGCAGAGGAGCTGGACATTGAACCCACCATCCCCAAAGCCTGTCCTTGCTGGAGCTAACCCTTACACCTTGCCCTGCCTCAGTTTCCCTGGCAGGGTGGCAGCAGCATCTGGGCACTGGGGAGGCCACTCCTCCATTCACGTAACACTCACCGAAAAACGATACTTGGGCGGGGGAAAGGCGGGGGGTTGGTGCTGGGTAGGAAGGGGACAGAGTATATGTGGTGGGATGGGTGCAGGTGCCTCCCTTCCACTCTGGGTGCTGCGGATGCTTGCAAGGTGGGCATGTGCCATGCAGGGGTGCCAGCCACTGTGCAGGGGTTCCAGTCGTCATGCAGGAGTGCCAGCCACCATGCAGGGGTGCCAGTCGCCATGCAAGGGTGCCAGTTGTCATGCAGGGGTGCCAGCCAGACAAGAATCTTATTAGGACACATGGTAAAAGCACAGTCTTATGGGTCTGTATTATGATACAGGTTCTGAACCTTAGCTTGAGTGTGTTTTCTAGCCAAGATTATAAATCAGGTTTTAAGGACAAGGTTTTGCAACGTCAGCACCAACATACACTGTTGTTCCTTGTTACACAAATATAACCCACGACTGAAATGAATGTGTTTTCCCTCAAAAACATGGGTTCCTTTTGGAGATTAAAAAGGATAGAGCTTTTAGTAGTTTTTTATAAACACTGCCGGGAGCGGTACTCCCAGGGCACGGGGCTTCCTGTGCGCCATGTTGGTGTCCCTAAGTATGCTGGGAGCTGTAGTCCCGGGGCACGGGGCTTCCTATGCGCCATGTTCGTGGCCCTCGGCATGCCGGGAGCTGAAGTCCCGGGGCACGGTGCTTCCTGTGCACCATTTTGGTGTCCTTCAGCATTCCCGGAGCTGTAGTCCTGGGGCACGTGTCTACCTGTGCGCCATGATGGTGTCCCTCGACATGCTTGGAGGTTTAGTCCCGAGGCACTATTTTTCAGATGCGCGTCAAGATCTAAGCACCCAGAATTTCTTTCAAACAGCCTCAAAAGGCTTCCTTATAAAGAGAAACCTGAAATTCCTATTTCCTGGCACACTAAAGTCCCCGTTGAAAAGGAATAAGGAACAAAATAACACTGACGGACAGGTAGGGAGTATGTGTTGATCCCCTTGAATTGCCGTTCTCCACATTCCGGGATCCTAAGGATCTTGTGTAAGAGTTCCAACACGTCAAGGGAGATGTTGGTTTCTGTACTCTTTTTTGTAATGAGTTCCTGGACCTGATTATAATAATCCAGTTCCATATAATGAATATGTAGTTAACGCTGTTAAATATGCATGATTTAGTGTAATAAATGCCTGCTTGCTTGACATCTTGGTGTGCGTATTGGTGGAGCGCAGACTCCCCGCGCACCCAGCGCTGCTTGCTCATTCCCCACCACAAATAAATTTTCGCCTTCTTGATTTAAAGACCATCTTGGTCTCATTTATAACACAGGTCACTTCTAATTGGCCCCACACTCAAACCCAGAGTCTGCCCTTACATTTCCTGGATTATTAACACGAGACGAGTGTTGAGAGCAGAGCCCAGAGCAAGAGATGTCACCCATCCAAGAGACCTCAGCCAGCCTGGGCAGGCAACGGGTGCAAGAAGGGGATGATAATGTTGGGATTTGCTCCCCAGGTCATGGCCAAGCCACCCATGTAGGGACATGGGGAACACCAGACTCCAGCCAGCACCTGCTGAGGTGGATCTGTGGGTCTGCACTGGGAAGCTTCGCTGTGCTAGGGGTCTTCAAGAGCTGCAAGTCTCGGGGCGCACCGGCCACCCGGGTTGTGAAGCCCTGGACCCATTTTTAAGGAAATTTCCAAAAAAAAAAAAAAAAAAAAAAAAAAGCAAGGAAGGAGATGTGTGAGGAGAGAAGCAGGGAATGATGACAAACACACGAATTAGAAGGGGCTAGCTTATTCCCAAAGTGGTGTGCAAAGCACTGTGCAAGCCTTACCTTTCTGCGCTGTCCACCCCGCGCCCCCCCCCCCCCCCCCCCCCCCACCGCCTGTGGCTCGCCCCGCCGCGCGCGCCCCAAGCTGGGGGGCACTGGGAGGGACTGGAAAGGACTGGGAGGCAGTGGGAAAGGCTGGGAGGCAACTGGGAAGGACTGGGGGGCAACTGGGAGGCAATGGAAAGGACTGGGAGGCAACTGGGAGGCAGCAGAAATGGACTGGGAGGCAACTGGGAGGCACTGGAAAGGACTGAGAAGCGACTGGGAGTGAACTGGGAAGAACTGTGAGGCAACTGGGAAGGACTGGGAGGCAACTGGGAGGCACTGGGAAGGACTGGCAGGCAACTGGGAAGGACTGTCCATCCATCCAGCCATCCATCCATCCCTCCAACCCTCCCTGCTGGCCTCCCATCTATCCATCCATCCATCCATCCATCCATCCATCCATCCATCCATCCATCCAACCATCTCTGGTGGCTTCCCATCCAACCATCCATCCATCCAACCATCCATCCAACCATCCATCCATCCAACCATCCATCCATCCATCCATCCATCCATCCAACCATCTCTGGTGGCTTCCCATCCAACCATCCATCCATCCATCCATCCAACCATCCATCCACCCATCCGTCTGCCCGCTGGTTGTTCTGATGTTCTTCAGTGGCTCGGCTTTTGGGCACATGGGCATCCACGTGGCGTACCTTCACCATCAGGTTCTCTACCCAAGCAGCAATGTCTTGCCACAGCCCAGTAGCCCAGAGGGGTTTGCCTCTGCGCTGCCAGTTGCTCTGTTTCCACTGCTGCAACCATCCCCACAGGGCATTTGCCACCATCCAGGAGTCGGTATAGAGATAGAGCACTGGCCACTTTTCTCGCTCGGCACTGTCTGGGGCTAGTTGGAGTGAGTGACAAAGGACCGGGCCCGCCAGGTGACCTGCGGGACAGACGGACAGACAGTGACACAGGGGACAGAGGGACAGGCAAAGGACCAGGCCCGCCAGGTGACAGACCAACGGTGACACAGGGGACCAAGGGACGGGGGGGGACAGGGGACAGACAGGCAGAGGGGCCAGCGGACGGACAGACAGACAGACAGAGGGGCCAGGGAACAGACAGAGGGGCCAGGGAACAGACAGAGGGGCGAATGAACGAGCGAGCAAATACGTGAATGAGCGGGGTGGGGGGCACCCATGGGACAACACCCCCTCCTCCCCCAAACCCCCTGCCCCAGCTGTGGGGAGGGGGCTACGGAGGGGGGCGGGGGGGAGAGGAGGAGCCAGTTGTGAGCACAGCCCGGCCCCGGGGTGCCCCCCCAGCCCCCCGGGGTGTGTATATAGCCCCTAGCTCTAGTGTCCCCCTGGATGGGGGAGTCACCTCTCTTCTCCAGAATGGAGGGGGGGGGTCCCCGCTTCTCCCCCCTGTGTCGTGTCCCCCCCCTCCCCAGAACGGCATACTCCTGAAGCACAACAAATCCAGCAATTAGCAGGCAACTAATCTCTGTATATGATATTTCTCTCTTCCTAGTTCTCTGGAAATGTATACTGTTACAAGGCTTTTTTTTTCCCCTGGTACACTGTCACTTTCTACTCCAGGTTCTGCAGTGCTGTATTTATTGTTCCCATAGATCACCATACTGCAAAGCCTTTAGGAGACAAAATAAAGTAGATCAGAGGTGGACCTCATCTTACCAAAAGGAAACCATGCCTGCACTTCAGTATGCTGGTTTGGTCCTGAGAAGATGATTGGCCCTGGGGACGTGGCCACAGTGGTGGGTCAGGTGGCCCTGGGAAGCTGGGGGAGATGATTGGCTGTGGGGACATGACCACGGTGGTGGGTCAGGTGGTCCTGGGAAGCTGGGGGCGATGATTGGCCCTGGGGACGTGACCACGGTGGTGGGTCAGGTGGTCCTGGGAAGATGATTGGCTGTAGGGACGTGGCCACAGTGGTGGGTCAGGTGGTCCTGGGAAGCTGGGGGAGATGATTGGCTGTGGGGACGTGACACCCAGCAGCACCCCCAGGTCCTTTTCCTCAGGGCTGCTCTCAAACCAGTCCCTGCCCAGTCTGTACTGGTGCTTGGGATTGCCCCGACCCAGCTGGAGAACCTTGCGTTTGGCCTCCTTGAGCTTCCTGAGCTTGGCCTGGGCCCAGCTCTCCAGCCTGTCCAGGTCCCTCTTGGCTGGATCCCTTCCCTCCAAGCCACCCCACAGCGCTCGGGGGGGTCTCCCCCAAACTGGCTGAGGGTCAGAAAGTCGAGAGCAAATCGAATTTCTCGTTGCCCATATGTGAAGGCAAGCACATGTGTGTGCCTACATACCTGTGTGCCTACATGTGAAGGCGAGCACGCGTGTGTGCCCACATATGTGTGTATCCACAAGTGAAGGTGAGCATGTGTATGTGCCCATATGTGAAGGCAAGCACGCGTGTGTGCCCATGTACCTGTGTGCCCACATGTGAAGGTGAGCACACGTGTGTGCCCACATATGTGGGTGCCCACAAGTAGAAGGTGAGCACCTGTGTGTGCCCACATACGTGTGTGCCCACAAGTGATCATTTTCTTTTGAGCTTTCTTTGCCATAGTCTTGACCTTCTTCACCATCTGTTTAAAAACAAACATACATGCAGAGCAACTTCCTCAGTAACTCAGGTAACAAGCTTTACCCTCTAAAAACCCACTGAGCCAGATGATTTTAACAAGGACATTAACTAACACCCAACGCACGCCGCCTTCTGCAGCTCTGGAGCACCACCCCTGGAATTCCTAACTCACTGAAGGCAGAACTCCACAGGTGGTACAACTCTTCCTTCATACTTGTGCTCAAGATGATTCTGAGGCGCAGTGAAAAAAGTGAAAAATGTGGTGACTAGCTCCCACAAAAAAGGTGCTAGCCCGGAATTCATTCTCTGAATCTTCTCTTCCTCATGCCCCTCCATGACAGCAGAAAGCATTCGTGGCTACCTCCTCTCAATTCGTCTGTGCAACTTCGTGGCTCTCAAAACTGCTGAATTCGTGATTCTGATGGCGCGGTGAAAAAAGTGAAAAATGTGGTGACTAGCTCCCACAGAAAAGGTACTAGCCCGGAATTCTCTCCCTGAATAGGGAAGTTAAGCGTGGGAGGGGGAGAAACCAGTTCGAACTGGGAGAAAAGTAACCTGGGACTGGGAGGAAACTACCTTAACTGGGAGAAGTCAGCCCTAACTGGGAAAAACCCGCGGAACTGGGAGGAAACTCTCTTGGTACTGGGAGAAATCAGCCCTAACTGGGAGAAACCTGCCTCGAACTGGGAGAACCCCCAAACTGGGAGAACCCCCGAACTGGGAGAACCCCGAAACGGAGAAAGCCCCCACAAGGGGGGAAGCGCCAACATGGGAAAGCCCTTTAATTTAGGCTACAGGAGAGGTTGTTTGGAAAAAGTGCATTTTTTTCCTAAAATGCACGAACGTCTGAGGATTGCTCCCCAGGAAAGCTGATAGCCCCAAAATCTTACGTTCTATCTCACCAACTGCTTGCACTTGACTGACAGGACAACGAACTTGGATCCTGGGCCCTTTAATTTAAGCTACAGGAGAGGTTGTTTGGAAAAAATGCATTTTTTTCCTTTAGAAACGGACAGCGCTATGAAGCGCGAACGTTTGAGAGTAGCTTGGGCACCGGGGGGAGGCCATGGCCCCGGTCCCCCCCCCACCCGCCCGCTCCCGGTCTATAAAAAGCCAGGCAGGATGCAGATGTGCGGGTGGGGGGGCCCCCACCCCGAAACTCGGGTGGCTCCTGCTGGCACCAGGGGGTCACACCCCCCCCCTTCCACTCTCCCTCGCAGGAGGGTGACCCCTGAGGGGTGAGGGGTCGGGCCCTGGACTCACCCTCAATATGCCCCTGACCCCAGAAACGTGCCCTGGTTTCAGGCCCCACTGCTGGCAGATCTGACTCATCGCAACCCTGCATTCTGAGACAAAAGGTGAGAAGTACACTGCGAGGAAGACTGGGGGCCTTCCTCCTGAAGACCCAGGAGGCAGAGGAGGCAGAAAACGACCCCCTAGCAACAAGCCGCGCAGACACAGAGTACGCCAGGAAGAAGAGTATATAATCTGTAACCCCCAGGAAGTGCGTGCGCGCCGTCTGTGGAGCGGAGACTCCCCGGCCACCCCGCGCGGTTTTGCTGATTGCCGCTTGCTTAATAAATATTTTAAATTCTAAGGTCACTTGAGGTCCTCGAGGTCACTTGAGGGTCTCCAGGTCCCCCAAAGTTCTCCAGCACCCTCAGGACCTCCTGGCCACGAGCTTCTTGAGGTCACTTGAGGTTCTTCTGGTCACTTGAGGTTCTCCAGCACCCTCAGGACCTCCAGGCCACGAGCTTCTCGAGGTCACTTGAGGTTCTTCTGCCCACTTGAGGGTCTCCAGGGCCCTCAGGACCTCCTGGCCATGAGGTTCTCCAGATGTTCTGAGGTTCTCCTGGTCACTTGAGGGTCTTAGTCGCGGGGCATGGGGCTTCCTGTGCGCCATGTTGGTGTCCTTCAGCATTCTGGGAGCTGTAGTCCCGGGGCACGGGGCTTCCTGTGCGCCATGTTTGTGCCCACGGCATGCCAGGAGCTGTAGTCCCGGGGCACGGGGCTTCCTGTGAGCCATGTTCGTGTCCCTCGGCATGCCGGGAGCCGTAGTCCCGGGGCACGAGGCTTCCTGTGCGCCATGTTGATGTCCCTCGGCATGCCGGGAGCTGTAGACCCAGGGTACGACGCTTCCTGGGTCCTGTTACCTCCATTTTCTCACCCAGTTTCGGCGCCAAATCCTGCAAATTAATTCCCGCCTTAAAATACACTTTCGCCTCGCCACTGCCATAATCCAAATAAAGATTCTGCCCCTTAATTTCTATCACTTCACCAGTAAGTATTATTAGCGATCCCAAATCTTCTTCCGACAATTCCTCAACAACCCTTGGAGTCAGTTCCGGTGACGACCCAATCATTTTGATATCCCCCCGTGATTTAATCTTGACTCTATTTTCACCGTTGATCTTTGATCTGTAACACAGTAAAAGCAGATTACTATGATATTGACACTGTTGATCAGTTTTTGTTTAGAAAGTGAGTAATGGGAAATTAATAAAAAGTTGAATATCTGTATTTCTTGATTCTTTTTTTTTTTTTTAGTACAGCTTCATTTGGTGACTGCAGCCATGTATTCCAGGTTCAAGGCATTTATTTTCTCTCACTTCTTTCTAATAAACTTTGGCCAAGAGTTCTTACATATTTATTTTATCTGTGTGTGTGTGTGTGTATACAATTTATTATGCATGAATCGCTAAAATGTGAGACCATGGCAAATTGAAAGCCTGTATCCTGCTAAGACAATTTGTCAGTCTTCATTTGTAGCAAGCTGTGTGGCAATGCCACTGCTAGTTAAAGGGTCAGTATGACTTTCATTTCAGATTACCTGCTATTTTTGAGGGCCTCTCACTTGTAGAATATAGAGTTCCTTTTGCAAAAAGCCACAGATCTGCCTTGAAAAGCTAAGCCCATAAGAGAGCGCTTGAGAATGTATGCAAGCATGACTTGACTAGCTGCTACTTTCTTAGATTTCATCCAGAAAAACTACAGTGTGCAGAAAACAGTGCAATGAATTTCTAATTTCCCTTCGCTTTTTGTTGTGCTCCACAGCACAGATTAAAGCTGCTGCTTTGCTGAGATCTGCATAAAAGACATTCCTACTTATTTTCTGAGTACTTCTGCACATCATACTTACTGGCTTCCCAAGACATGTACACACCTAGGTACATACTGATTCTGCATTGTTAGCTTGTAAGGCTGAGTCAGGAAGACAGAGAATAATATGGTTCAATTTTTGCAACAACAGGGAGAGACAGTGGTGTATTCTGAGACTGTGTATTTTGAGGCTTACAAATCTAAAAATATTACAGAAGACTTTGCAACATTCTTGGACAGGAAAAGCATTACCATATGATGAGCTGTTGAAGAGTTCGATATTGAAGAAAGCATAGTCCCCGTTGGTCATTCCTTGCCGATGAGCAGCCAGCATGATGTTCCTGATTGTGTCACCGCTGGCACACATGATTACAACTGGTGCAAGAAAATTAAAAACACAGATAAGAAGCAACTCTATAGATACCTGTATGCATAAATAAATGTATGTACATGTAGTACAAATATATATTTGAAACGGTTGCTTTGGATCCTGTCCTGAGAATGATGATGGTGGTTTGATATTTCTTTTCAGGAATTTTTACAGTTCTGTTGTCTGATTTCTGCTGTGGTCATTTGCAGGACTGCCTTTGTGTTTGGCTAACAACTCACAAATGACAAAAGTAATTTGTTCTTAACCCTACAAACAGATATAAGGAAGAATTTTACTTCTCAGATGTGTTTTTTCTTTGAGCACATGCCAGGCAGTGCTTGCTCAAAAACATCAGTATACGAAGAGAATATATTAAGCAGAATCCTATGGCTAATGGTTAGTATTTTAGTAAAGTGAAGAACACAACGGTCAAATACTAAACTGAAAGAAGTAATCATTAAAAGTTAAACAAATGGCTTTTGTAAAGAAGCATTGGATATGTTTGTTTCCTCATCTTTATAATACAAACATCTAATATAACACAAACATCTAATATAAAGATGTTTCCTCGTCTTTATATTAGGCACATTCAATTGAATAGAATTTGCACCAGGAAAACATGAGGAAAAAGTGGATTTGGGGCCAAGGCTCCACATTAGTTATCATGAACTGTGGGTTATTAGAGGTGGGTTTCAAATCCTCCTCCCTCTCAAGCCCAAAAAAGCAGGAGAAATGCTTAATGCTTTCCAGAGTGGGGAGAAAGTAACTTAGATGTAGTGGTTAGAGACACGATTCAGTGGTGGACTAGGCAGTGCTGGGTTAGTGGTTGGACTCAATGGTCTTAAAGGTGTTCTCCAACCTTATTCTACCTGCTGCTGGAGCAGCAGCTCAGGGGATGGGGAGTCAGGCGTGGGGTCAGGGCATACCCTGCCGAGAAGACGGGACCAGGCATGAGCAAGGCGGCTGTTGCGGGGTCCGGCTGTGCCAGCGTGTCCCTGAGCCACGGGGGCGGCTCACCTGGAACGGTGGCAACAAATGAGCTGGCCCATGGTGGTGTGTCACGAAACACCATGCAGAACACACCAGTGGGGCTCAAAACTGTGTCCAGTAGGCTGGTGGGAGGCGCAGGATGGGGTGTCCTTTCACCAGCTCCCTCAGCACTCACGGGTGCATCCCATCAGGACCCATGGACTCATATACATCCAGATTGCTCAGTTGATCTCTAACCCACTCCTCATCAACCAAGGAAGTCTCCTCCTCTATCCTGACTTCCTCTGGGGCCTCAGTGGTCTTGGGCTCCTGAGGACGGTGTCCAGTAATATAGACAGAGGCAAAGAAGTCATTCAGTAACTCCGCCTTCTTTTTATCCTCTGTCACCAGGGCACCTGCCTAATTCAACAGTGGGCCTACATTTCATCACCTGAGTGAGGCAGCATGCCTGCTGCTGGCGTGTCCCCATGTCCCCAGCCCTGGGAATTTCCCCTCTGCCCTGGGCTCTGCCACGCAGGAGCCCTGCCATGAGAAAATACTTTGAGCAGAGACTCAGCAGAGCTGGGCAGAAGGTGGGAAGTAGGGAAAGCATCCACCAAGGACACAATTCCCCCTGTACCAGTCCCTGCTGTATTCCCCAGGGATTTGCTCTGTGCACATCACTGCTGCCAAATGTCCTCAGGATGCTGAAGGTACCCATGCCAAACGTGCACGACCGTTCTTTCAGCCTAATAAATATGCAAGTGGCAACTCTAATTACTCAAATTGTTATTGCGCTGAGGGTAGTAACGGCTTAGCCCCTGGATACATCCCCTGTGTACAAGAAGCAATATGTGATTTTATTTATTTTATTTTTCCTGCAGTAGATGAAGCAGCTTTGTTTTCAGGAGACAATTCGATCCATAGGGTCGCCTTTCCATAGGCGGGGTCTCAGTTTTACCCAAGATGTTTTGAGTTGGACTGGTTTCAGGAATACGTACCTCCTCATTGAGCTCTGAGGTCACAAAGGCCTGCACCAGTTGTGATCAAATACCAACTTCTCTAAGTTTGATGTCACAAAAGCCTGCACCAGCCGTGATCACCCAGATACTCCTGGAGCCTTGTCATAAAGGCCTGCACCAGCCCTGATCCCACACCTAACATGTTGAGCTGTGATGTCACAAAGGCCTGCAGCAGCCGTCATCTCCAACCTATTTGTGGAGTTGTGATGTCATAAATTCCTGCACGAGCCGTGATCACCTACTTCCACCGACTAGTGGAAAGAATAAGTTAGAGAACTGGATGAAAAATAACAAACTAGGAGAAATAATAGATAATTAGGTTATAATCTTTATTATATTTTATTTTTAATTGTAGCAAATTGATATATACTATCAATGGTTTGAATAAGTAATCTTATTTCTGTCTTCTATTGTCCATGAAGAAACTTGAAGGCATCATTTGATCACTACTTTTATGTGCCTATATTTTGACTAAAAGATTATTATATTTTTACTTTAAGCTTCCATTCTTCTCCTCCCTGCTGGGAAGTTGGACTATGTACTTATCTTAATTTTAGTGGTTTTTTTCTTGTTGTTTGTTTTTGATAACTGATGGAGACAGACTATTTGACTAGACAAACTCTTGCTCTGACCTGGGATGGCTACTCGTGAACTATTTGTGAAGATTCTCACTGCTGGCTGTTTGTTTAAATGAGGCCTGATGAGTAATTTTCACCACTGTAGCACCAAGTACAATATTCTGTATTTAATGAACAGCTTGCAGACTGACAGTTTGAACTCTAGGTGCCTCTATTCCTTCAGTCAAATGAAAGATGAGCTTAAGTACACCTCATGAAAGAACACAAGGGGTAACATCAGGACAAAATGAGAACAAAGCCTGTGCATTCAGGGTCAGCATAATTCTCAGCACTCCCAGGGTTTTCACTGTCAGCAAGGAACAATAAAATCTGTAGTTTTGGAGTTGTTCCTTCCCACCCGAGTTCAGAAGGCTGAGAGTTTTCTGCCCTGTTCACCATAATCAGGGCTATATGCAGGTAGTTTAGCCACTCATTTATAAAGTGGGGGGGAACATGGCGCACAGGAAGCCACGTGCCCTGGGACTACAGCTCCCATCATGCCAAGTGAAAAAACATGGCGCACAGGAAACCACTTACCCAGGGACTACAGCTCCCAGCATGGCGAGGGCCACCAACATGGTGCCCAGGAAGCCCCGTGCCCAACGACTACAGCTCCCGGCGTGCCGAGGCACACCAACATGGCGCCCAGAAAGCCCTGTGCCGTGGAACTACTACTCCCGGCATACCGCTGGCAATCAACATGGCGCACAGGAAGCCCCGTGTTCCCAGAACTGTACACAGTATTCCAGTTGTTGTCTAACTGGGGCTGAGTCTTTATCATGTGTATTAATATTCTCAACAAATATGAAATCATAACAAAGTTGGTGAGGGGCTTGGAACACAAGCCCTATGAGGAGAGACTGAGGAAGCTGGGGTTGCTTAGCCTGGAGGAGACTCAAGGGTGACCTTATTGCTCTCTACAACTGCCTGAAGGGGGGTTGTACACAGACAGAGGTTGGTCTCTTCTCCCAGGCAACCAGTACCAGAACAAGAGGACACTTGCTCTCAGAGGGCTATCAACAACATGGGTTTCCAGATAGAGTTCAAACAAGTAAAATTCAGATTGTTTCTATTTATACCTGCCTTTGCCTTGTTAACCAGAGACTTTGTGAGGGATGTAGTATTTTCCCCACATTGTGGATGTCTCCAAAATCCATGTACAGCCATGTGCTACATGCAGTGTCTGCAGAACTATCACACTGATTTCTAAGAAAGGATTTTAAATATTAAGCAGGAAAGAGATTTCAGAAAAGGAGGTATGTTAGTATAGCTTATTGCAGATCCTATTTCCTGTGTTAGAAGATGGGACTGTAAGACCATTTTCAAGCTTTTTCTCCACAAATATGAATGCTAGAAATACAGTCTAATATGAAGCACAGGTTTCTGTGCACTCATGTTATGCAAGAACTTGAGGACTTTAAGAAACAAACCAAAAACAAATATTGAAAAATATTATGAAGTCATAAGAGTTAGAAGGGCTGACTGCCAAGTAAGAGGACTTTATTTATTCACAACTGTTGTCAGTCTATGAAACTGAAATAGTCTGCAAGTTCTAAGGACAGTTAGAAAATGAAGAGTTGGGCACATGTAATCTTACAGGGTTAAGGCAATAAATAACAGTAAATAAATGATGGAGCACCTCTGCAGCAGTTATTATGTTCTTTGATTTGTGGTGTCTGGGTTCTATGTGATTTTTAAAAACATAGAAAAATCTAGATTAATGTAATTGCTGAATAGCATTGAAGTGCTGTGCATATCTTACAAAACCAGTTATCTTATGCATGTTGTCAACTGGGAAGCTCTGAGGGTCATGATAGCTTGGGTTGCAGCCCTGCCTTGGGTTGCAGCCCTGCGTTGGGTTGCAGCCCTACCTTGGGTTGCAGCCCTACCTTGGGTTGCAGCACTACCTTGGGTTGCAGCCCTGCCTTGGGTTGCAGCCCTACCTTGGGTTGCAGCCTTACCTTGGGTTGCAGCCCTGCCTTGGGTTGCAGCCCTGCCTTGGGTTGCAGCCCTACCTTGGGTTGCAGCCCTGCCTTGGGTTGCAGCCTTACCTTGGGTTGCAGCCCTGCCTTGGGTTGCAGCCCTGCGTTGGGTTATTGGGGCTGAGAGGTAGTGGGAGGCCGAGAGGGTGTGGTGCTTAGAGGTAGTGGGAGGCCGAGAGGGTGCTGAGGCTGAGTGGTAGTGGGAGGCCAAGAGGGTGTGGAGGCTGAGTGGTAGTGGGAGGCCAAGAGGGTGTGGTGCTTAGAGGGTGTGGGAGGCCAAGAGGGTGTGGGAAGCCAAGAGGGTGTGGGAGGCCCGGAGATAGGGGGAGACCGAGAGGTAGTGGGAGGCCAAGAGGATGGGGAGGCTGAGAGGTAGTGGGAAGCCGACCGGCCGATTGCAGCCAGAGGATTAAAAGGTATATGCAGGATTTGGGAGTTAGGCCTGTTACAGGAAGCCCGCACTCCCCCACCGGTCAGGCAATAGTGGAAATGGCGCACGGCACGCTCAAGTCGTACCTTGCAAAACATGCTGGGGTGCGAGAACCGCAGGAGAGACTGTTACGCTGTTTGTTTGTCTTAAACTATTTCTGTGTGTTTGGAGAAAATGAGGTGCCGGCTGTAATTAAACACCACTCACCGAAGCAGGAGGGGGTACGGGGGGAAAAGAAAAAAACAGAAAAAAAAAGAACCAAAAAATTTGTTGGGGTTACAGGAAAAAAAAAATGAAAAAAAAAATATTTTTTTTTTTGCCTTGGTTTCTAAGGAAAGAAAATGCGAAATTTATGTTTTTTAAGTGGCAGTTTCCTTCGGGTTTGAAACGGCTTCCCAAGGACGGTCCAAAGGACGGAGGCTGCGATGGGGGCAGGACCCAGCTCCTTCTTCCCCGCCTTGTTTTTTTTTTGGGGGGGGGGTTTTAGGGTTTTTTTTAAGGGTAATTGGTTGGTATCTACCCACCCCCTCTTACGGGACTTTGAGTAATTGTATTTCTTAAAAAGTTGTGAAAAAGTGGTCATTACAGAGAAAAAAAAAAAAGAACAGCAGATGAGTATGATAAACAGCTGTTCTTTCCACTCAGAGTGCTCTGTGCACTAAAAATATGCATAACCAAAAACCTCGGGGCGAGGGACGAGGGCAGAAGGACGGGGTGGACCAGGCTTAGAGTACAATGCAACACAGCCTTCAGGGTTCTGGCAACTTTTGTATCTATGTATGGCTCCTGGTCAACGTTGACCTCTTGGGTTGGTGGCCCCGGGTCAATTGCAGATGTTTGGGTTTGATGAGGTCTGGGGTTGGTGGCTCCTGGTCAACGTTGACCTCTTGGGTTGATGTCCCCAAGTCCCCCTTGATCTCCTGGGCCAATGACCTCTTGAGTTGGTGTCTCCAGGTCAACATTGACCTCTTGGGTTGATGTCCCCAAGTCCCCCTTGATCTCCTGGGCCAACGACCTCGGGGGTTGATGTCCCCAAGTCCCCCTTGACCTCTCCCAACCTGACCTGGAAGGTTTCCAGGGGTGAGGCATCTGCCACATCTGCACCTAAGAGTGCTGTAAGGCTAATACTCAGTATCTGCAGGACAGACGTACCAGAGCTCTTGCAGTAGGTGTCTGCAGTACAGGTGTCCTGTAGCAACTATAGTTGGTGTCTGCAGTGCTAGCAAACTACAGCACTGCATCAAAGGTTGTACCATGGCTGTCTGCAGTACAGGCACACCACAGTGTCTGCTGTTGGCACCTGCTCTTCAAAGCTCCTTTGGAAGCCGACACTTTCCAGCCCCAGGCTGTAGATAGCAGTGCCGCTGACAGGAGAGGAAAACACCTCCCCAACCTCCTATAGACACCTATATCTTAAATACTGACTTCCTGTTGGCCTCAGTTAAGGTGTGACGCTGTCTGTGTCCCTCTGCTTGCCCACCCCACCCAGCAACGTTCCCTGCTGCATGGAGCCAAACCTGCAGCATCCCCACCCCAGCCTCCTCCCAGTTTCCTGATGACACAACGGCCATCCCAGCAACATCACTGCACCCGACCCGTCCAGGCCAGGAGGATTGCACACTAACTAGGTTCAGGTCAAGTGGTGATGGCGTTTGGGAACAGAGTGGGAATGGGAGTTAAGTTTTAATAATATTAAATAACTTTTCAAGTGGTCAGTAGCCATTCTGCAAGTTGAATAGTCTGGTCTATTTGTATACCTTTGTGTGTTCTAATGAAACCCTTGGGTTGGAAAGTGAGTCCCAGTTTGAGTATTTATAGCACAGACAAATACAGTTGAAATGAAGAAACCCTTAAAGAAGTGAAGGGGACACAGAGAGGCTTTTTTTAGCTTGTCATTTATATTCACTAAATTAGATTGATTTATTTAATTATGCAAAACTATCCCCCCCCATATGTTAGGAAAAAATGGATTTGGAAAGCTTAATTAACAACAGTTTGTTAATTAGATTTACACTGGTAATACTTTATTATCCCCTTTGACTATAGCTTGAGGTTTAGTTCAAGATATCTTAGTTTCTAAAGTCTACATAGAAGTATTCATCTAAAACTAGAGCCAGGCTCTTGATCTTTCAGTCTGGAAAACACATAGTGCCGGGAGCTGTAGTCCTGGGGCACGGGGCTTCCTGTACGCCATGTTGGTCGCCCTCGGCATGCCGGGAGCTGCAGTCGCGGAGCACGGGGCTTCCTTGGTGCCATGTTGGTGGCCCTCGGCATTCCGGGAGCTGTAGTCCCAGGGCACGGGGCTTCCTGTGCACCATGTTGGTGTCCCTCGGCATGCCGGGAGCTGTAGTCCCAGGGCACGGGGCTTCCTGTGCGCCTGGTTGGTAGCCCTCAGCATGCCGGTAGCTGTAGTCCCGGGTCACCCGTTTGCCTGCGCTTAGCTGCAGTCTTGAGGGTGGGAGCAGCACCCACGGGAGCACCCGCAGGGATGTTTTCTGCCCATACTCTCTCTTTTCTTGTCATCTGGTTCGCTTCTCTCCTCTCTCTCCTGCTCGATGACCGCTCCCCCTTGGCGGCTGCTGCCAAGCGTTCCCACCCGCCCTCTGCCAGCTCATCTCTTCACTTGGAATCACGACTAACGGGACGGAGAGAAGCAACGTGTGCCAGCTTCCCACCCCTCTCACCCAGCTTCCTGCCGATGCTCTTCAGCCAGGGGCTCGTCAAGGTGCGTGGGGGGCAGATGTGGGGCGGATGTGGGGCGGATGGGGGGCAGCCATGGGGCAGCCATGGGGCTAGATGGGGGGCAGCCGTGGGGTAGCTATGGGGCTGATAGGGAGCAGTTTTGAGGCAGTTATGGGGCAGCCATGGGGCAGCCATAGGGCATTTATGGGGCAGTTATAGGGCAGTTATAGGGCAGTTATGGGGCAGCTATGGGGCAGCCATGGGACACCTATGGGGCAGCCATGGGTCACATTTTTGGTCAACTTGGGTCCATTTTTGGTCAACTTGGGTCCATCCGTGGTCAACTTGGGTCCATCCGTGGTCAACTTGGGTCCATCCGTGGTCAACTTGGGTCCATTTTTGGTCAGCTTGGGTCCATCCATGGTCCTCTTGGGTCTCACCATGGTCAGCTTGGGTCCATCCATGGTCAACTTGGGTCCATTTTTGGTCAATTTAGGACCATTTTTGGTCAATTTAGGACCATTTTTGGTCAAGATGGGTCCATCCATGGTCAATTTAGGTCCCCGAGGAACCCCAATATCGACCCCAGGAAGCCCTGTGCCGCGGGACTACAGCTCCTGCCATGCCAAGGGACACCAACATGGCACGGAGGAAGCCCCGTGCCCCGGGTCTACAGCTCCCGTCATGCCGAGGGGCAACAGCATGGAGCACAGGAAGCCCCGTGTCCCGCGACTACAGCTCACGGCATGCCGAGGGACACCAACATGGCTCCCAGGAAGCCCCGTGTCCCGGGACTACAGCTCCCGGCATGCCGAGGGGTACCTACATGGCGCACAAAGACCAGCAAGGACAACTCACCAGTGGTCAGTTACCAGTGGTTGGAAAAACATCTAGAGTAAGGAAGAGGCAACAGCCAAGCAGGAGAAGGAACAGGTAGAATGGCCACATGGCCGGTGGGAGCCCCTACTCTGGCAGCACCTGCAGCAGCCTCCACACGCACCACGTGCACAGACACAACCTGCGCTGCTGAGAGGGGAGGCCGCCAAGCCTGGCTCCCCACTCACCTCTGGAAGAGCCTGCTCACACCTCAGCCTCTGCAGCCAGGGGCATGACCACGATGTGCCCAGCGTTTAAACACGCCTGGTTCCATAGGAGCTGCATACAGCTAGGAGCCGTTCTCTCACCCTCAGGGCATGGCTGGTGGCTCTGCCCATCCTGCTGCAGGCCTGGGACCATTCCCTTGACCTTCTGATTCCCCCTGTGGCCTCCAGTGCCAGCTCACAGCTCACCGGCTGCAGCACCCCCAGCCAGGAAGCATCAGAATCCTCCTGCGGCTCTCCAGCTATCGAGGGCAGCAGCTGCTGCAGCTCCCCTGGGCCCACATGTTGTTTGTCACGTTTGTTGTACGTTTCACACCTTTATGACCATCCGTGAATAAATGATGGGGTTGATGTGACTTCCTCTATTGTCTGTCAAATCTGCATTTTCTGACTGGCCAGAACAGTTTTAGAAAAGTGGCACAAGTCACTTTTTACAAGAGTGGATAGTAAAACAAGTCATCAGTTTCTATCTTTGCCATGTAAAAGATCTTTCTGACCTATGTGACAGCATAGGGTGTTGTTAAATAGGTATGCCAAATTATGTTGAAGTCCTGCACTGTTAACCACTCCAGCTGAATCTTCTAGTGCCTATGAATCGGTGCCCTAACGTGTGTCACCTAGTATGAGACAGAGGGAAGCTGAAACTAGTGGATTTCTCATTTGTCCCTTCTGTAGCTCAGCCTAATGCTGGTTCTGTTTCCAGTTCATTAAATATTCCTGTCTCTGCTTTCTATGCACATTTCCCAAAGCTTTAGGATGCTTAAGCTGTAAGAGTGGATATTGTATAAGGGGGGAATCAACACACAGTAATGGTATACTTTTCCATATGATTAACCCTCAGCAATTCTGCTATTGCCCCAGTACCTCCCAGTAGCCACCAGTACCTCCCAGTAGCCACCCAGTACCTCCCAGTAGCCACCCAACCACCCCCAGAGGGTCCCAATGCACCTGGTCCCTTCTGCTGGCCTCCAAACACCTGGGTTCTCGCCTCCCAGTTCATCCCAGTTTACCCCAGTTTACCCCAGTAACCCTCAACAATTCTGCTATTGCCCCAGTACCTCCCAGTAGCCACCCAACCACCCCCAGAGGGTCCCAATGCACCTGGTCCTCCTCTTCCCTCCGAGAGACCCTTGCTCGTCGTCTTCACTTCAATCCAAGAGACCCTTGCTCTTTGTCTCCTCTTCACTCTGAGAGACCCTTGCTCTTCGTCTCCTCTTCACTCTGAGAGACCCTTGCCCGTCATCCTCTTCACTCCGAGAGACCCTTGCTGCTCATCTCCTCTTCACTCCGAGAGACCCTTGCTTGTCGTCTCTTCACTCCGAGAGTCCCTTGCTGCTTGTTGTCCCTTCGCTCCAAGAGACCCTTGCTCCTTGTCGTCTCCTCTTGATCTTGCTTTTCAAACTCCCAAGTCTATGTGCATCTATCTTAAGCTTTGAAGAGGAACGGGGAGACTGATCACTTTCCTTTACATCTGAGCCATGAATGTGCTCCAGAGAACCAGTGCGAGTTTGAGCAGATAAGGGTCCAGCTTCACGTTTCTTTTCCAACTCCACACCTGTTCTGAAATCTGAACACCGGGCATTTGGATTAAAGCCCTGATGATCTGTATCACATTTCCCTGCCAGAGGATCACTGTTCTTATTTTCCTGAGCTTTTGATGTTCGTGGCTCCTGCTCTTTTATCAGGGACTATCCTGCTTATACGCACCCACCACCTGGCGGTGGCTCGCACGCCCAACACCGTCTCTGAGGGGCTTCAGGTGGGTTTCAGGGGCCTCCGGACCCCTTGGTCTTCCAGGCCCTGGGTCTGGGTTCATGCGTATGGGTGCGGTTGCATCTTTCCATACTGATAAGGCACCATTTCTGACAAGCTGTGGTCCAGTTCATGGTTTGGAGCCTGTCCCTACTGATCGAGCCCGGTTGCTTTGTCTACATGATTCCTGGGTTAAATGGTAGAATGTTTGCTCTTCAATGCACACAAAATATCATGCCAGCAGTGAGAGTAAAATCCTGCCCCTGTGGAGCTCATGTGAGTAACACCAAGACTGTATCTTAGAAAGCTTGTTTTGTAGTAACTCCAGTCACTGAAGGTAGACTGTTCAGAACCATTAAATCAGTACACCTGGGTATAAGTTTTGATAATGACTCTCAGCTCCTGAGGTGATTTTTATCTTGGTTTCCTGTTTTATTTAAATAGATGGTTTTGGTGTCAGACTAGTCATCAGTGCAGTTATACAGGTCAGGCAGCCATCAAAAAATGAAGAGTGTGTACCACTTCCCTGCAAGGTTCCGTGATACGCTCTGTAGTTATTCAGGCTCCACAAGGTTCTGTGATATGCAGGAAACGTGCTGTGACTGTTCAGGCTCTGCAGGCCCCCCCAATGAGCCCTGTTGCTGCTCCAGCTCCAAACCTAAGCACCATACCTATGTAGCCTACACAGGCCCCCAAACAAGCCCTGCTGCTGCTGCTCCAGTTCTGTGCCCTCCTCCTGCTCGGCAGTTTGTCTACCACCTTGGGGTCAGCAGAGATGTGGGGATGTTAGGTAACTAGTTGGGTTTGCTTGAGTAACATTGCTTTTGCTTATTAGCTGTGTGTGTGTGAGCGCTCTTCTTTGTGAAACGGGAATCCTTCACGAACCTGGGACAAATATCTTCATCAATGACCTGGACAAGGGGAGTGTACCCTCGGCAAGTTTGCTGATGATACGAAACTGGGAATGGTGGCTGACACACAATAAGGCTGTGTTGCTATAGAGCACAGAAAGCCCCGTGTCCCGGGACTAAAACTCTCGACATGCCATGGGTAAAAACATGGCGCCCAGGAAGGCCCGTGCCTCATGACTACAGCTCCCGGCATGCCTAGGGCCAGCAACATGGCGCACAGGAAGCCCTGTGCCCTGGGACTACAGCTCCCGGCATGCCGTGGTGACAAACATGGCTCATAGGAAGCCCCGTGCCCCGGGACTACAGCTCCCGGCATGCCGAGGGACACCAACAGGGCGCACAGGCAGCCCCGGGCCCCGGGATTCCTTAAATGGATATCTTGCTTTAACGCTTGAAAGGAGCCATCTCCAGAGACTGCAAATTGCTGCCTCTTTTCCAATTCCTCTTTCAATGCTACAATTCCTAGCAAGGGACCCCAGCTGTTGGGCTTCCTTACCTTCCAGATGTTGGGCGTCAGCCCCATTATGCCAGCATCGAAGCAGCCAGGTAACAATCCGTTCACCTAGCTGGCGGCTGTAATCTTTCCTCAGGTCTGGAAGTTCTGATGAAGTCAGGGACCGGGTGGTTTCTGCCTCCGCAAATCGTGCCTGACTAACCTGGTAGCGTTCTATGAGAAGGTCACAATATCAATAGACAGGGGAAGAGCAACCAACGTCATTTACCTGGACCTGAGCAAAGCCTTTGATGCTGTCCTGCATGACATTCTGGTCTCCAAGATGGTGAAATATGGGTTCAGTGGATGGACAATTCAGTGGATAAAGAACTGGCTTGACGGATACTCCCAAAGAGTGGTTGTCAATGGGTTGGTATCCAAGTGGAGACCAGTGACAAGTGGAGTCCCTCAAGGATCGGAGACCTCACCCGGAGCCGCTCCTGCTTGCTGCCTTGTTCTGCGGGACCTTTTATGGTCTAGGGGTGACTTGTAGAGTAGGGCTAATGGTTGGACATGATAATCCCAAGGGTCTTTTCCAATCTGAGTCATTCTGTGACCTGAGGCAGCGTGTGCTGTCTTGGCCACAGCTGGGAGGAGAGCCCAGAGCTGGGATGGGACTGCGGGCCACAGCAGCGGGAGAAAGCCCCGCGCAGTTACGCCAAGCCCAGACGAGATACTGCTTCAAATTCATTCAAGTCACGCGCGCCGTCCCCCCCCCCCCCCCTTTCAGCTGGACCAGGGGGAGAAAATAAGATGAAACTCATAGGTTAAGACAAAGGCAGTTTGGGTCAGCTGTCCCAGTTGTATCCCCTCCAAGATCTTGTCCACCCCATACCACTTCAGGGGGGAATGCTGGTAAAACAGCCTTGGTGCTGTGCAAGTCCTGCTCAGCAGTAGCCACAACATGGGTGTGTTATCGGCACCTTTCTAGCCCCCAATGCAAAGCACGGCACCATGAGGGCTGCAACAAGAGGGGGCAGAGGATACATCCGACCTGAGCTGACAAGGGGGATATTCCATACCATAGAACATCAGCTCAACTACAAAGGGAGAGGGCAGGAGGAGGATGGGGGGGCATTCTGCTTTGTCTTCCAAGTGGCTGCTACATGTTTCTGTAGCCCTGCTTCCAGGACTTGGCCTGACATCGCCTGCGGATGAGAAGTAGAGAATAACATCTTAGCTATCATAACCCATGGCTCTTTGTGTCTTATTCTCTCCCTGCGTGCTGTACTGACGAGGAACTAGAGACATTAAACTCACAATTATGTCTATGAAATCTACAGTCATGAATAGTAAGCATTTCAGGTACCCCTCACTAAGTTTTCTTTATATTTCAGTTATAAATTCTCCTCGACTTGGCTTAGAGGGTGAGACAATAGCTCATGTGATTATCAATGCCAATGATGATGCTTTTGGAACACTTCAGCTTTCAGCTTCAGCTGTGCGAGTTGCTGAAAACTATGTTGGACCAATCATTAATGTGACCAGAACTGGGGGAATATTTTCAGATGTTGAGCCCCATACCCACCCCTCTCTGTGGCTTTTACACTAAAGAGGGAGGAAGCTGCTGACATCCCTCCCCTGTTATTCTGTTCTGGGATTACTGGAGCATTCCAGTCCTGCTGCCTCAGTTTCCCACTCAGGGAGGCTGTTCCTGCTCCCGGGGGTAGGGGACACACAGAGGAATCCTATTCCAGGCACAAAGTGCAGACACCGTGCTGGCAGGGCAGGTCTTTCCCCCATCTGGTGACCTGGGTGCTCTGGGAGACCCACGGCAAAGCAGCACCTTAAGCCTCCTGGATACCAGTGCCCCACAGCAGGCTGCAGGTTTTGCTGGCAGCGTGCAAGTCAGAGGGTAAAACCTAGGAGAGCAGCTGGGGAGCGCAGGAAGTGATCCCTGGCTGGGAGCTGGAGGAACACAGGCGAGAGCAGATGCTGGGGGCTGCAGCAGGAGCACAACCCGGCACTGGGCTCGGGCGACTCCGGCGAGGGGTTTGACGGTGAGTCAGGCTGGGACGACACCGATGGCATGCAGGGGTTATCTGATCACATATGACACTTTGGCTAGTGCAGGATTCTGTGACATCACAGTTCCAGTATTTGTTACGTGATCACGGCAGTGATACACGGCCTTTATGATATCACATCTGCACGAGTAGGTTGCTGATCACGGCTTTTGGTGGCTTTCTGATAGGTACACATCATTAGTAGGTGGGTTATCATTGCCGGTGCAGGCCTTTGTGACATCACAGCTCTATGAGGAGGTACGTGATCACGTCTGGTGCAGGCTTTCGTGACGAAACTCCTCCACGAATAGTTAGGGCAGCATGATTTGCTTCCTGTGCGCCATGTTGGTGTCCCTCGGCATGCCGGGAGCTGTAGTCCCGGGGGACGCGGCTTTCTGTGAGCCATGTTTGTGCCCTTGGCATGCCGGGAGCTGTAGTCGCGGGGCACGGGGCTTCCTGTGAACCATGTTTGTGCCCTCGGCATGCCGGGAGCTGTAGTCCCGGGGCACGGGGCTTACTGGGAGCCATGTTGGTGTCCCTCGGCATGCTGGGAGCTGTAGTTGCAGGGCACGGGGCTTCCTGTGCGCCGTGTTGGTGTCCCGCCTGGCGTCAGTGGCACCAAGGCTTTACTCTCTAAACTAAGATCAAGATTTTTGTAATGAGCATTCTGTAAAACTGCATATTTGGGGCTGCAGGAGGAAAATACCCTTTGGAGGAAGGAGGGAAAAACAAACTTAGAGCACTAGCAAAAAAGTTATGTTAGTTTTAACCTGCTTTATGTGAAATGTAGAAGCTTTACCTCTGTTTGTTGAAATGCGTGTTTACTAGGCAAGGCCCTTAAATTCAGTAAACTTGTGAAATGTCTCTGTAACTGAAAGGATTATCCATTGATTTTGTTGATAGCAAGCTGTACTGGATTAGCTCTGGCGTAGGCACCATCAACCGCTGTAATCTTAATGGAACAGGCCTGGAGATCCTTGGTACCATGAGGACATACCTTGGAAAAGCAACTGCATTAGCCATTATGGGTAAAGGCTTCCTTGCATAAAACAATGTCTGTTTTTAGCATGTTACATGTTATGTCCTATACAGCTGTGTGTATAATTGTCTTTGTCTATGAAGAAAATGCCGTCCATAGTAGTTAGACCATGTAATCAATTTTTAAGCTTAGGGCGATTTTGAAAGGTGGGGTGAGTTTCCATTCTCAGCAGGAGGTGATGTTCTCTAGGCCGGAGTGGAGGAATAGTGTGGTTGGGATTAGGCTTGTGATGAAGGCTATTTTAGTGGTGTGGGTAATGGAGGTTGGGGTGCTTTTGAGGCTTTTTGATAGTATGGGTAGAAGGATGGGGGTGATGATAATTGTTATGGTGAGAAGTATGAAGGTGCTGAGGAGGGTTGTTTCCATTAACTTTTACTTGGAGTTGCGCCATAAAGCTTTATAATTACACCCTTGTATTTTGCAAGTTGAACACCTCAGGAGAGAAACTAAAATGAAATAAATGAGAAGTAAAATACACTGTTTGCATTATAGCAACTCCCATGGTGGGAAGAAATTTGCTGGGGGGAGGGTCTCAAATGTACACTAACAGAATATCTTTTTCTAAATGTGTTTCCATACCAAGTACTATTTCCTCTTTGGTAATAAATTAGTGCTTTTAAATAAAATGTCATGGATCCAGAGGTGTTTGCAGTGTCACTGTGTTGCTTCAAGGGTGAGGGCAGGACAGCATGATGACACTAAAAGAAAACAAGTCTTCTCTAAAGTGTCTAGTTTGAAACTGCAGGAAAACTACTGGAAGCAGATCAGAGCTCATGATGCCTAGTGCAGGGGCAAGAACCTCTGTGTGGTCCTTGTGCACTGTCACAGCAAGGAATCCTACCTCTTTTTTTGGGACAATGCACAGCATCCAAAAGGTAGGAGCCTTCTGCTGCCTGGCAGTCCAGGCCCTCTTCTTTGCTGGCCCAGTATCAGTCTGAAGCCCGAAAACCACAGCCCCTCTCCCCAGAATAGCAATCCCTAAACACAGATAACTCTCAGAAGCCTGATGCTGCTGTACAGCCAATTTTGTTTGCAAGCTTGTCTTAGGACCAGCTCTCAGTGTGGGAAGAAGCAGGGAGTGGGGAGATGGAGAGAGAGAGTTGTTGCAACATATTTTAACATATGTGCTTTAGGCCCCTTGGTGGACTCCCTCTTGGGAAGAGGGGAGGGAGCGTGCCCCTGAGCAGTTGGTTGGATTTGCTTGTTTCTGTCCCTTGGCATGGTGGGAGCGGAGGCCCCGGGGCAGGGGGCTTCCTGTGGGCCATGTTTGGGCCCTCGGCATGCCGGGAGCTGTAGTCCCGGGGCACGGGGCTTCCTGTGAGCCATATTTGTGCCCTCGGCATGCCAGGAGTTGTAGTCTTGGGGCACGGCGCTTCCTGTGCGCCATGTTGGTAGACCTCGGCCTGCCGGCAGCTGTAGTCCCGGGGCAAGGGGCTTCCTGGGTGCCATGTTGGTGTCCTTCGGCATTCCGTGAGCTGTAGTTCCTGTGCGCCAGGTAGGTAGCCCTCGGCATGCCAGGAGTTGTAGTCCCGGGGCACGGGGCTTCCTGTGAGCCATGTTGGTGTCCGTCATCATGTCGGGATCTGTAGTCGTGGGGCACGGGGTTTCCTTTGCACCATGTTGGTGTCCCTCGGCATGCCGGGAGCTGGAGTCACAGGGCACGGGGCTTCCTGGGCGCCATGTTGATGTCCCTCGGCATGCCGGGAGCTGTCGTCGCAGGGCCCTGGGCTCCTCGGGATCCCTGTTGGTGTCCCTCTTATCAGCCACGGGTCACTTCACACTCCCTTAAGAACGCTACATAACTTAAAATTCATTACAAAGTATGCCAGCAAGCAAAACAGCACAAGCAGTACACAAAAAGATATATTGTGGTTAGTTGTTTGTAAGGTTAGCAAGGCCACATGACATACTCAGTCCCCCCTTGTCAAAAAAAGTAATTTATATTTTATATTATTCCATTCTAGGTTCTTGATAAGACTTTTGCCAGCTTCAATTTGTTGTCGAATCTGATGGGTATATATCAAATGCCTATGGATTACCTTGGGGGGATTTTCCAGGAGGTAGAATTTATGGTCCATGTTTGCCTCGCTGTAAAAGCATTGGGCAACAGCTTGAAGAAGAAGAATTAACTGCACTGAGCATCTGCTCTCCTTCTCCAGGTTTCTTACCACATGTTCCTGGCTCAGAAAGGTAGACTTGCCCTTATTGAGATAGCTGCTGAATTGCAGCCCAATGGAGAAAGACATGGGTAGAGATCAACAGTGGAACATTAATAAACTTGTATTTCTCATGACCCTGGTATTTCCATCATCCCTGGTCCTATCACAAAAGGCCTTGCTAAAAAGTCTATCCCCATCTGCCCTTAAGTACTGAAAGGCCACAAGAAGGTGATCCTGGAGCCTTCTCTTCTCCAGGCTGAACAACCCCACCTCTCTCAGCTTGGCCTCACAGCAGAGGGGTTTAAAACCTTGGAAGATTTTTGTGGCCTCCTCTGGTCCCACTCCAACAGGTCCATGTCGTTCTTGTGCTGATTCCCTACCTGTGGGTCATAGGAAATGTGCTTTTCCCTTGCAGTCTCCTCGATTTTGCACACTCACTCCTTGCACACTCACTTTTTGCACACTCACTCCTTGCACACTCGCTTTTTGCACCCTCACTCCTTCTGCACTCACTTTTTGCACACCTAGTCCTTGCACACTCGCTTTTTGCACACTCACTTTTTGCACACTCACTCCTTGCACACTCACTTTTTGCACACTTATTCCTTTCACACTCACTTTTTGCACACTCACTCCTTGCACACTCGCTTTTTGCATACTCATTCTTTGCCCACTTCTCCTTGTCCACTCACTCACCCTGTCACCCTGACACCCGGTCACACTGTCACCCCGACACCCTGACACCCTGTCACTTTGTCACTCTGACACCCGCTCACCCCGACACCCAGTCACGCTGTCACCCAGTCACCCTGACACCCTGTCACTTTGTCACCCGGTCACCCTGTCATCCAGTCACTTTGTCACCCTGACACTTTGTCACCCTGGCACCCTGGCACCCCGGCACCCTGTCACACTGTCACCCAGTCACCCTGACACCCTGTCACTTTGTCACCCTGACACCCAGTCAGATTAGTTTTTTAATTTAGTCCCTAAGATGGTCTTGCAATATACCTGAAACTGCAATACATTGTCTTTACAGCAAAATGAGAATATTTCTTTGTCCATAACCAACCACCAGCCTAAAAAAAAAAAGAAAAAAACCCAAAAAACCCTAAAGTGAATCATTACTTCCTCTGTGGGTAATGAAATTAATTAAAAAATTACTGTGTAAAGAAAAAATAGAAGAAAATACTTTCAGTATTGTCCAAATGCCTTCCTCTTTTAATGCTTTGTCCAGCTATCCCACCCGGGTTTATCGGTGACGACCCTGAGGACAACCCGTGGCCGCCCCGTGGCACCACCGGGGTTACCGGTGACAACCCCCAGCACCACCGGTGTTCCCGGTGACAACCCCCGGCACAACTGCTGACAACCCTGGGTACAACCGGCGTTACCGGTGACAACCCCGGGGCACCACCAGCGTTACCGGTGACAACCCCCCACCACAACCGGTGACAACCCCGGGGCACAACCGGCATTACTGGTGACAACCCCGGGGCACAACCGGCGTTACTGCCTAGTCATGGAGCTGTGACATCAGAAATCCCTGCACAAGCCAAGTGCCTTCTTCAGACCCATTTCCTGCTCATTCCCATCTGACAACACATGGTCCTGAAACCAGAACCTTCCTCCTGCCCCATCATCTACTGACTCACGTGTGACATCACAAACCACGGCACAAGACAGGGCCTGCTCCTTTCCATCTGCTACTCGTCCACCAGTGACATCACAAACCGGTGGGCTCCTCTTACCACATGTCCTATCAATCCACCTGTGATGTCACAGAACCGATTGTTCAGCCTGGAGAAGAGAAGGCTCCAGGGAGACCTTAGAGCACCTGCCAGTGCCTGAAGGGAGCTGATCCAAAGCCTGGAGAGGGGCTGTTTCCAAAGGCCTGGAGTGAAAGGCCAAGGGGCAGTGGTTTGGAATGAGAAAGGAGTGGATTGAGATGAGAACTAAGGCAGAAGTTCTTTCCCAGCAGAGTGGTGGCCACTGGAGCAGGTTGCTCAGGGAGGAGGTGGAGGCCCCATCCCTGGAGCCATTCCAGGTGGGGCTTGAGGAGGCCCCCAACGCCTGTTTTGTGCCCCCAGACAGGTGTTTTCCACCCCCAACGGCTGTTTTCTGCTCCGACACAGGTGTTTTCCAGCCCCAGACGGGTGTTTTCCACCCCCAGCGCCTGTTTTCTGCCCCCAGATGGGTGTTTTCCACCCCCAACGGCTGTTTTCTGCCCCCAGATGGCTGTTTTCTGCCCCCAGATGGGTGTTTTCCACCCCCAGCGCCTGTTTTCTGCCCCCAGACGGGTGTTTTCCACACCCAACGCCTCTTCTCTGCCCCCAGCTGGGTGGTGGGTGGTCCTGGTGGCCATGGGGTCTGGGTTGGCCACAAACCCGAAGGAGCTGTTGAGTCCTGGGTGGCTCTGGAGCCGGTGGCTGCAGGGCTGGGTAGTTGGTGGTCCTGGTGGCCATGGGTTGGGTTGGCCACAAAACCCAAGGAGCTGTAGGTCCTAGTTGGGCACAGCTCTGGGTGCACACGGGTTGGGTTGACCATGAACTCAAGGAGCCATTGAGTCCTGGGTGGTCCCAGAGCCAGGTGGCTGGGTGGTTGGTGGTCCCCTATGGGAGGAGGGCTCCTGAGAGCAGCAGCAAAGGGAAGGATTGGAGTTTTTACATTCAGTTTTCACCAATGCTCACTTCTGGTCACAGGATGATTTCACTAGCCTGTCCCTGGCTATCCTTCAAATTTCTTTGTTGAAGCAAACATCCCCCAGCCAGCAGAACCTGTTTCCCAGCTATATCCATTCCTGCCAGCATAGTAGCACATTTCTCTCCTTCCTGGTCAGGAACTTCCTCGCCAGGAACCCACCTGCCTTCAGAGTCTTCAGCTGCGGGGGGTCTCAGGGCTCCAGCACCCCCCTTTTCTAGGGGTATCTGGAGAATCCCAGTTCACCCATTAAAGCTTTTCACGGGGTTACTGGGATTTGGGGCGGGATTGGGGGGTCCGGGGGGGTCTGGGAATTAGGGGAGGGGTCTGCAATGTGGGGAGGGGTCCCTAAAGATTTGGGAGGGGGTCCCTAAAGATTTGAGGGGGGTCTCAGGGCTCCAGCACCCCCCTTTTCTAGGGGTATCTGGAGAATCCCAGTTCACCCATTAAAGCTTTTCAACCAACAAAAAACCAGAGAAAAATTTAAAAAGAAAAGAGAAAAATTAACCCCAAAAAGAGATACAATCTGAAGAGCTGTTGAACAATCTCCTCCCGCGCGGCTTGTTCGGCGAACGCGGAAGCGTCGGGGGCTTTGGCTGAAGTTTTAGCGAAAAAAAACCCCAACGACAGCAACAAAAAAAAAACCCCAACAACTTTGAAGCTGAAAAGCTGAATTATTTTTTTTTTTGGGGGGTTTTGGTTTGGTTTTTTTTTTGGTTGGTTTGTTTTTTATTTGCCGGCTGTCTCCCCCGGGGGGGGGGGGGGGGGGACGGGGGGGGGGGGTTGGGGGGGGGGGGGGGGGGGGGTGAGGGAGGGGGACGGGGGTGTCCCCCCCAGCCCCCCAAAACCCACCTGGAGGCATCCGACATGTAATCGACCTCCTGGCCCTCGAAGTCCCCGTCGTCGCTGTCCTCGAAGGCCTCGTCCTCCGAGCCCTTCTTCTTCTTCTTCTTCTTCCCCACCAGCGGCTTCTTCTTCGCCTTCGGCGCCTTCTCCCCTGGGGAGGGCTTTAAAATCAGTGACAAGTGACTCATTGAATATAACAGGCACTTTTGCCTCAGTGCTGCCTGTGATAAACAGATATTCCTGCCTTTTCTGATGCCTGATATATGCCTGCATTTGGGCTGAAATGTGCAATATGTATGAATGCAGATAATTAAATACAATTTAATATCTTCTGCTGCTCATACTCCCAGGCAAGGCAACAATAATATGCAATTCCAAAACTAAGTCTGACAGGTTGAGGAATAGATACTTATTTGCCCAAAAGGTAGAAATACCAAAGTTTGGCTGCATGGTTCCTTCGGCTCTGCGAGCGCCGACCGGACTGGGGCTTTTTTTTGTTGTTGTTGTTGTTAAATGATTATTATTCAAAATGTTTGGCGAAATGCATTCTATTGCGTGCCCCCTGGTGACAGTACAGTACCGAGGCTTTTCATAAACACTCCGAAATGTAGCCCTTTCCTTGTAATGTCCTTACGTCAGCTTGCAACATTGCAATATTTCCTCTGCCGGGGCTGGGGCCGGGGCCGGGGCGGGCGGCAGCGGCGAGCCCATGGAATATCCCACTGGTAAGCTCAGGTTGGCTGTATCCCCTCCTCCACCTTGCACCTCAGCCTCTGGTGCTGTGTGAGCACTGGCAGTCGTAACACGGGTGTGTTATCAATACCCTCCAGCTCCCAGTACTGCAACGTGAGGGCTGGATGAAGAAAAGCAGCTCAGCCAGACCCACTACATTAATGTTGTGCCAGATTTTGAGGAGGCATTATTAGGATTAAGCTAAGCTTAGTTACTCTGTATTCATAGGTGTCACAGTTTAGAGTCAGGGCGTCCCGTCCCGTGATGCGCGGCACCCGGACCCGATTTCCGGCCGCGAGCGCAGCGGCGAGCAGCGCATCCGTTCCGGGCTCGGTCGGGAGCGACAGGTACGCGGACAGGTCGTGCGGGGGTGTGCCGGGAAGAGCTGCCAGCAGTGACATCGCCTGCTCGGCGATGGCCACCGCCGCCGCTTCGCGATCGTCGGGGCCACGCGCCGCCCGGGCACCGCGGACGGCGGCCCGCATCCGCGCCTTCGAGTCGGCCATCGTCACGACCCCATCGTGCATGTCCCAGAATCCGCAGCATGGACTTCCCAAGGGTCACTCTCCCTCACCCACCTGAGTGGCTTCCTGAGGACGTGTGACATGGTTTAGGGTCAGGGCAGCCCCTTAGACCTATAACAGACGCTCTCTGTTAACCCCCCTCCCTCACCAAGGGTGAGGAGAAAAGGAATAAGGGAGAGAGACTTAGCGATTAGAAAAGGAAACTAGAACAATTTCACCAGTTCCTAAGGTGATTTCTGTTTCAAAGGAGGTGTTGAGATTGCTCTGTATTGAAGAATGGCATCCTGGCCTGGAACAGGAATGGTGTGGTCATCAGGAGCAGGGAGGTGATCATTCCTCTACTCGGCTGTAGTGAGGCTGCACCTCAAATGCAGTGTCCAGTTTTGGGCCCTTCTCTACAAGGACATTGAGGTGCTGGAGAGGGTACAGAGTGGGGCTACAAAGCTAGTACAGGGTTTGGAGGCTGAGGGGTCTGGGGCTGTTTAGCCTTGAGAAAAGAAGGCTGAGGGGAGACCTTATTGCCCTCTACAACTACCTGAGGGGATGTTGCAAAGGCTGGCAAGTGGGAGCAGGGGTCTGCCTTCCCCTTTCTCTCCAGCTAGACATTGCTATATAGGTTGATCAGAACAGGCTGTGAGGAGCTGGGTTGGCTCCCAGGGGATGCTGCAGATGAGTTTCAGAGTGATGAAATGATGATCTTACCATGACCTAATAGGACTTCTTTGTCTGTCTATGGAGAAGCCTTCAATGAGCTCATAGCTCATATGGTTTAGCACCATAGTTGGTGATGAGCAGCCTTGGAACCATTGTAGGGAGATGAATAATTCCTGCCCTGCTACAGTGATTTTAGCCTTCTGCAAGTCCACAGTGCAATGTACATTTAAAAACCTTAATCAACCACTTCTAGAGTAAAGTTAAAATTATGTATATCTTTGATTAAAAATTTTGGAGCCCAACTGTGTCTTTCATGATCATGTAAATCAAGGCTATTTTAGATGCTTAGCATGCACTGAAAGTTAGGCTATTTATCTCAGAATTCATCTCTGTTTAAAGGAATGTTCATAACTTAAATAGATCCTAGTATATCATTCTCATTTCTGATGGGAGTGATGCACCCTTTTGCACGGGGCCTGGACTGACTGTTGGAATAATTTTGTAGCACGTGGGCTGCACAATCTTAAATCTCTGGGCTGTATTGACCTTTCCACTGAAACTGATCTTGATTTCAGATTTCACAGGGCATGAACACTGGAATTTCTGATACAGTTTATCAGCAAATGCTGTTTCAAAGATAATGGCAGCTGTATTAAGAGCTTGCCTTTAACAGTTTGTGAAGCTTGTGTAAAAGAAATCACTCAACTGCTTCCTGTTTTCATCATCTCTTCACAGCCATCCTGTTTGAAGGAGTGGATTGCACAGACGAGCTTCTGGTTTCTCATACCTGTCCTCTGCCTGCCAGCCCCAGAAAGTGCTGCTTGCTGCTGTGCTCCTGGTTCTTGAGTCTGTGGATACTGCCTGCCAGATGCTGCTGCCAGCTCTTGGGCTGTTCTTGAAGGCAAACTTACCAATGCTTCATCAGTAAGTGAGAACATCTGGGGAGAATATTTTCTGGGCTTCCTATGAAGTTTAGCTTAAAGACAGAAATGAAAGCATTTAACTCCAGTATTTTAATCAGCTTCTAGTTTAATTTGCAGCCTTATACACCAGTCATTTTATTTCACTTTTCTCTGCAATACCTGCAACAGAATTTCCTTCACTTGTCTACTGAATTCTTTCAGCAGCACTACTTTCTAGTACTTATGGCATCATCACTACAATGCCATCATAAAAATACCTACTATAAAATTCAGAAATTTGAGAATACTAGAGAAGAAAACATCACAGAATAAATCAAGAAAAGGAGCAAGCTGATAAAGCCTAGTGATGATGAGTTTCAGGGACTGACAAGGATAATAAATTGACTCAAAATAACCCAAACCTAGTGAACCTGTGGGAGTTCTCCACAATGTGTGTGTTCGACAGGATTTCTGAGGAGACTGTTCACAACCAGTGGGGGAGACAAAGGTCTGTCTGGATTAACCTGCCTGAGTGTTTTGGGAATCATTCTATCAAAAAAAGTGTGTCTTTAATTTTCCCCGTAGCAGAAAACTCCAGGTGAATTTTACCTCCCTTATCTTCTTGAGTAGTGGCTCTATAAGCATTTATTGATGCTTATAAATATCTATAAAGGGTGGGTGTCAAGAGGATGGGGCTGGACTCTTTAAAAGTGCCCAGTGACAGGACAAGGCGAAATGGGCACAAACTGGAACACAGGAGGTTCCATCTGAACATAAGGGAAAAATTATTTCCGTTGAGGTTGCCAGATCCTGGCCTAGGCTGCCAAGAGGTTGTGAAGTCTCCATCTCTGGAGAGACTCAAAACCCACCCGGACACAATCCTGGGCATCCTGCTCTAGGGGAACCTGTTTTCAAGGTATTGGTTACCACCTTTAAAGCGCTCCATGGCTTAGGACCGGGTTATTTACGGGACCGCCTGCTGCCACCAATAGCCTCCCAGCGACCTGTGCGCTCCCATAGGGAGGGCCTCCTCAGGGTACTGTCAATCAAACAATGTCCTATGCACGGTCACTCATGCTCTCGTTACTTCTCGTCTCGACTACTGCAATGCTCTCTACATGGGGCTCCCCTTGAAGAGCACCCGGAGACTTCAGCTAGTCCAGAATGCGGCTGCGCGGGTTATTGGACACTTTAAGCCTGAATGACACCAGCAAATTCTCAGTATCTTGAATAATAATTAGACTGTATCCTATATATAATGCATAAAGAGCCACACTTCTTCTCGTTCTAGTGATAAAATTTGGTATTTCTGGGTGAATAAATGTAATGACAAAGAAGGAAATTAACAGCAAATCATTGTGGCTAATAAGGAAGTGTTGATCCAAAATATTAATTCTCTCCACAGAAGGAAGACAAGCTAGACAGTGGGCTGCAGCAGTGTTGCAAAAGAATTGGCAATTCTGTTTATAGCCTGAAGTTTGCATTTTGCATATGGGATCAACTTAATAAATTAGCAAAGTAATGCAAATACAGGTAGATAATGGCAGAAGGAGGTATTGTACAGAACCCTTTGTCTTCATTTTTTCACACCTGCAAACAGATGAGTATAGAGAGTGACATCACATATTTTGGACACTGAACAGGTAGGACATTCTTCACAGACCTTTAGACAGATATAAACCAAATTCCAGCATTTAGAAAGTAATTCTTCAACAGACTATCTGATGTGGTTGGCCATTGTGGACTGCTGCAGGGTAAACTTCTTGGACAAGTGGGTTGCTCAAGAAAAATTGCAGCTGGTGTCGGACTATCTTGTTCACTGACAAACATATACATACTCCAGCTCAAAGGTACTGAATCTGTTAATAACAAAAACTGGTAACAGCTGATGAATTTACAAACCGTAAGTTTCTGTATCTGGCTTGCAAGAGTAAGGCAGAGCTTGCTCCTAGCCATTTTTCATCTAAAAATGAGCAAATTCAAGCACCACAAGTTTGGACATCCATGTTCTTGTGGTTGCATTTGTTTCAGACTTGGAATAGAATTAGTAGAGAACATACAGCCAGCGTTCATTTAAGAAAAAAGAAAAAAACAAACAATTATCCCATAAATTTGAGCTGAAGTGTCATACCCTATAGTCATTCCAGGGATACGTAATTCCTTCTCACTCTCTCTCTAGATATGACTAACTTATTAGCAATTAATGGCAATCACTGGCAAACATGCCAAGAATAACTGAAGTTCACAGTCTAGGTAACCCAGAGCTCTCTACCATATGAATCAAGCCCCACATAATACATACTCAACCATTCCCATCATATTCAATTCTCATTACCAAAATCCCTTGTTACAAACACTCACATCTCAATCTACATACTTAAACCATCTCTATACCCAACCAATACATTGTAATCAACTACTATCCCCTGTCCTTTAACAGATAGTCCCTCATTCCAGAGACTTGTGCATGATAAGGGATGTGATACACCCACTCAATGCTGTGCTCCTTGGCCCAGGCATCTATGAGACTGTTTTGGAAATGAGTTCCATTGTCTTATCCTCCCCCAGAGATTAGGTACCTTAATATTTTCACATTAAAAGTGTTTCCCCAGTGCTGGCTAATAAATGTTCAATATCAGGATGTACAGGCTGGGACAGGCAAACATGCTCATGTGCACACATGCCATTCTGCTACTCAAAAGAATTTGACCACCTTCTCCACTGGAGCCAAACCATGCATCTGCTCCCTGTAAGGCTCTTTGGGAAACCCTGGAGTGGAAGAGCTGGCAGCAGCTGGGAAAAAAAAAATAGCAGAGGCCCATAAGCTGTGCCCTTTGTCTGGCCCCACTGTCTGAAAACCTGCCCTTTAGCTCTTGCTGAGCATTGAGAAGATCCCTTCTCCAGCTGCTCTTCTCGAGACTAAACAGCCCCAGGTGTTTCAGCCTTTCCTCACAGAGATGCTCCATCCCCCTTCTCACCGTTGTAGCCTCTGTCTCTCCTGAACTGGGGAGTCCAGAATTGGACCCAGTACTGCAGGTGTGGCCTCACTAGGTAGAACAAAGTGGGAGGAGAATCTCCCCCTGCCTGCTGGCCACACCTTTCTTTAAGGAGAATGATAAACACCTCTGATATATCAACAAGTAAAATAATGCCCACACTTGTGGGGACTTTGGTTCCATTTATCAAAAAGTTTTAAATCTGTATCATCTTATTCCTAAATAAGTGTCTGAACAACCGAGCTGTAGATTGATGTTAGAAATGGTGCCCTCAATCATTACTTTTCCTCACGTCATATTAAAACACAAGGTAAAAAAATTGATATAAAAACATATCAAAAATCTGCTTGCCTGTGTTCCAAGCTGTGGAGGTTTGAAAGGGCATTCTTGCATGGGGCTTTCAGCATCAGCACTGCTGTGGAGAGCTTCCAGGATCATGTTCAAGCGTGGAAAATTTTCAATACTGCCTTCGTTGTTGGAGGACAGACAGATGTTAGAGTACAACTGCTTGGTTTCTTACACTGTCCAATGTTGCATGACATCACCCTCTACGTATATACTTAATTGTACAAAAGCTTTATTTTTCGTACAAAAGAATCTATAAAAAGAATAAATTTAAAAGAACAAAGAATCTCAGTTAATCCTTAAAATATTTTGGATACTGTACATAGAAAATGCTGGTGCTTCTGAACACCTCATCTATCTTTGATCATTGGAACTTGGCAGCTCTGAAGGATCCAATTAGCTTTTGCACAAGTGTAAGCCTAGGGTGACTCCTCTGAGGACAGGGGTATTCCCTGCTAAAGGGAATCATAGAATCATAGAATGATTTGGCTTGAAGAGACCTTCAAGATCATCAAGTCAAGCCATTAACCCTACAATGCCAGGGTCCCTAAACCATGTCCCCCAACACCACATCTATGCAATTCGACCCTGAACAGAGTGATGTATAGCAAATTGATGCAAACAGCACAGATGCTTACAGCCAGTGTACACTGTTGACAGTGCTCACAAAAAAACACCCCACACCCAAAACCAAACAAAAAACCCCAAACAAGCAAATAAAGAAACAAACAAAGAAAAAAAAACAACATCCAATCAAAACCAATCAAACAAGATCTCTAAAACATACCACAATAACCAGAGGTTATCTTCCAGACAATCTGGGAAATAAGTGATCTTGTAAGAAATATGACACAGAGGTCTTCAGCTGCTTTGTTGATATATGGGAAGCAGAAATAAAAACCTACTCTAGGAAGTGGATGGAACAGGGGGACACAACATTGAGACCTGTCTTGTAGAGAAATGACAGGACAAGCCTATTAACAATTACTATGCATTGGGTAGGACAAAAAAAACTTTTGAAGTGTTTAATATCAAAATGTACTGTAAATCACAGAATGCTGACCATCAAGGGAGGGAGTAACACAAGAAAATAAGTTACATTTCAAACAACGAAGCACAAAAAAACTGTAATGGCCAATAAGCTTTAGGGGTATTTGAATAGGATGGGGATAAGGAGATGCAAGAGAGAAAGAAGGTGCAGAAAGCTGACAGAAGATGATACAAATTGAGGGGAGGAAGTAGTGAAATTTAAGAAATAGGAAGAAAAACAGAATAAATACATAGGAGCAAAATGACTGGAAATGTTCAATGTGAAAATATAATTCAGCATTGATTCCTTCTTAGCTTCAAAAATTTTAGGACTACTATTCCTGGTATAATATCTAAAATATTTTGTGCCATCTTATCACAGAAGAAATGTGCTGATGCTCTGCTGGTGTTAAGGTTTATGTAAGACTTCATTGGAGTTGCTGAGCTCAGCAAATGCAGCTTTATGTTAGTTTAAATCATGAGTTAAACTAGTTAGCAAAATAGGTTCTATTCATTCACATGAGGTGAGAATCAGACCCATTATTTGTGGTCATAATTACGTACTGAGAACAGATATTACCCATGAACAGATTCATTTAACTTTTGTACAGTATGCACAGTTTAGAAATGTCTGCAGTTAAAATACTGAATGTCTAAATTTAGTTTCTGTTGCAGTCAAAAAACACTGGTATTGCAAACCATGATCCTAATCTGCTTCCTCTTGGAGTCTGTGGCAACAGTTCTGCAGCACAGCTTTTGTGCTTCTGTGTATTGATTACTTGAATAGTTAATATCAAGTTTAACATAGAAATTCAGCAGCAACTTTTTATAGTTTTGATTTCTTTCCAGAAGGGCCAAAAAGACTACTTTAGTTCTTGTGTGAAACAGGATTTTAATTAGTTTTGGGCATTGTTTTCATTAACTCGCTTCTGAGAGAGGGCTGTGCAGACCAAGGACAGTATCTTAAATCTAACACATATATCCATATAAAAGCAGATATATTAAATCTGCATTTTTGCACATATGCAAATATCTACCTAAATATATATTTGTACATGCCTTTGCATACCTGTGTGCATGTGTTTTGATTTCTGTCTACATTGTGACTGCACTATTGCAAACATATGCATAAAGATGGAAAATCAATGTGTGCCAATAGAATAGAATAGAATAGAACAGAATAGAATAGAATAGAATAGATTGTTTACACTTATTTATGTGCACTCCCTCTGTCATCTCCCCAAATTTTGAGTGCCAAGTAGATCAACAATAACACGGCCTTAGGTTAGTTAATGCATTATCTGTCTTTTTTGATTACTGACAACTCTGTTGCTTTGAGCAGATGTTTTCACTGAAGAATTCCATAATCCTGAAGCCCCTTTAATACTTAACCATCTGAGTCCTCATTTTAGTTTAATTCTTTCTGATACACATTGACTTGTCTCTCTAAACAGAATGTTGTCTGCAGTAATTTTGTTTGTGTACTTGTCTAACTTAGAAGAGACCCCACAGAGTTATGCCATAACCAGTGTGATGCCCTGTATCATCAAATGTAGGGTTTAAGTCCCTACATGAGTGAGTATACCATGGAGATAATGGTATTTGTCCAGCTACATGTAAGACAGTCAACTTTGCATGTCTCAGCACCAAAAGGAGGTTCTTCACCTTGTGCAGAGGTTCACAAAGTGCTTTGTTTCCTGCTTTGCCTCCTCAAAGCAAGGAGAAGGGGGGGCTGTTGGTTGTTTCTATTGTTAAGACCATCTCCACTCTATCCCAAAATCCTGATTTTCATTCAAAGGTAACAACATTTCATTAGACAGAAGCACTGATGCTCACTAGCTGCTTTGTGATCATGATGGCATTTCATTTTTTGCAAGAAGGAGATCAAGATTTAGCTGCAGCAACATACAAATGGAAAGCTTTTGTGCAAGGGGATTCAGAAAAATAACCTTCAAAACTGAACTTAATGCATAAGGAATTGAATTGTTCTAACTTGTTAGACTTAAATATTGAGGTGACTTGTTAGTAAGAAGGGAACACTTGGAAGGCCTCCTTGGGGAACTTTACCCATTAGAATGAAGAAGACTGCATGTAGAAATAAATAGATTAGTTCCTGACTTCCCTTGTCTGCTCTCTGTTGCAGGAGAAATCCTTCCATGGATGGATCTGGTGCTATTAACACTTGCTCTAACATTCAGTATCCTTTTCAGATTAATATGTTGTTTCTGTTCTCAGGAGCATTCACATCTCTTCCTCAGCATGCAATGCTGCAGTAGTTTGAATGAATGTGTTCTTGACACAACCTGAGGCTGTTCCCTCTCATTCTATCACCTGCTGAGCCACAAAAACCCACCACATTTGTGTGCCTTCTGAGCTCTCAACCAGAGTGAAACCCACTGAAAGTAGTGAGGATGCCCTGGTGAAGCTGCTGCTATTTATCTTGACTGAAAGGCTTGGGGCTGGAAGTTCAGTTCTGCTCCTCGCTTTACTGGAGCAAATATCATGAGGCTTTACATGCAAACAAGAGCTGGGCACAAGCATGCATATGGCACTGGTTTAACATAATTTTTCTGAAATGTCCATCTAAGAGATTTCTCAAGCAGCAGTTAATAGGGTGGCACTTCTGGGAATCCTTAAAGATCTCAGGGGGAAAAAAAATAGAAAAATGTTCATATAATTGTTCATGCATCTAAATAGTCCCATTATTTAAATAAGGTTATTCCACTCAGAGTCATTCCTATCCATTTTCAGCATGAGGAACAAAACCATCTTTTTAAAAGTTGGCTTAAAATCATAAGAGATACTTGAACACTAGAATTGTGAATATATAGCCTTCCTTTTGTTTGCTAAATTGTCATATGTAAAGTTTGTAATTCTGCAGTTCCTTTCTTGCTTTGCTTATCTCTGTGTAAGTCTTTCTATTTACCATACAGCAGTAAACACTACATAGATGCAGAGCAAATTCTAGATGCAACATGTTGAAAGTCTTAGATTGTTTTCTGGTATGAAAGATAATTACAGTATGATCTTTGTACCTATAAACCATAGTATCTACTTCTCATTCTTTTTTTCTGCTACTGAAATTAGAGAGGAGCCAGGATTACAGCACAAGATTGTCTATTCTATTCTATTCTATTCTACTCTATTCTACTGAGGTACTGCTGTGTATCTGAGCATGTGGATTTTTAGATTGCTTCTGGAGAATGCTCCTTACCAGCTATGCTATACTCCTTTCATGCTTTGCCCAGTCCTCTGCTTAGGCTACTTGGCAGGTGATGATAGTATCAAACAAACTCAATGTACAGGCAGTGATGCCCATCCCAAGTATGTTTTTTGGTGGATTTTTGTTGTTGTTTTGGTGGGTTTTTTTTTAGCAAAGCTTCATTTTGGTGTATTCATGTGCAGAGGTGGATGTAGGTTTAGTTAAAATAAGGGATTTTAAAGAAAATGTGACAGATGCTTTGAATAGTATTGTGCACTGAAATACATGGAGGTATTTATACAACTCCGTGGATGATGTATCTCTGTTTGCCAGCTGCACACAGAGCACACTTTCTCTTTTTTGCTATTTTGACTTTGCTAGGCATAGTAAATCTATATGTCTTAGAGTCTTCCACCTCATTACTAGTTTTCTTTACTTACCAGATAACATTTTTCTTGAAATTACAGGGCTATGTGTTCACTCACACATTAAAAATAAAATAGTATATTGATAACACCAGGAAAAAGTCAACTGAGGCATTTAAACTACCACTGAGTACAGTGCTACTTGGACAGGTTAGGCATTAAATGCTTTATCAATTTTGTATCTAGAGTAGCAGTAAGTAATCATGACTGAGTTCTGTTCAGGCCCTAAGGGGATTTTGTTCTTCAAGCATTGATAGAGGGAAGCTCTTTATTTGCTCATGGGCATTGAGAGCCAAATATACATACAGATTTTATTAAATACATGTTTTGCAATATTTAAATGTTAAGAGATGTATTTTTGGACAAAACATGCAATTGACTAGTTTTGTGGTTTGCACTCTTTCTGTTTAATCCAGTAAAGGAAAATCAAGAACTCCTCACTTCTAAATTTGTAATGAAGCAGCCTGGGCAAATTTATTTCCCAACAGAATGTAATTATGGTTATAATTATACATGGATTTATTTAACACTACCTCCACTCATTCTTGGCATTGCCTTAAAGATTTGCAGACCTGTTAGGTTTACCATCTCCAAAACACATTAACTAAGCTGTTATCCTAATAACAATTAAAACAAACTAACAAACAAACTAACCCTAAATCAAAACAATATGGTATGTTTTGCCATTTAAAAAAAAATAAAGTAAAATCACAGTACTCAGAGAATTAGTGGCCAAACATGAATCACTATGGAATATCATTTAATTTAACATTTTCAACTGCTATTTAGTATCATTTAAAACAGATATTTAAGCTCTAATACATTTAGATTGATGCTGCCTTAGGTTTATTTAAATATTTCTGGGGATTTTCCAGTAGAAAACCAGTGGGACAGGTGTTTGCTTTCTTTTGACTCAATGCAACAGTGAATGATCTTGATTTGTGCATATTATCAAGAGTTATTCGAAGCAGGAATTGACTTTGAATGTCAGGTTTTGTCCTCCAAAGCTATTTATACCTTGATCTGGCTCTTTTGAAGTGGTCTTTTGTTTTTCATGCCATGTAGAATGCTTGTTCAGGAGATTTCACCTATGTAAACTGGAGCAAGGTGACTTTTTGACTCTGATAACTATAGATTATATCTTTTTATGACTGGTTTTACAGTGGGAGATTATGTATCCATTGTGCAGGGCAGAAGAATTAGAAAAATAATAACAACCATATTCTTAATGGTGTTCTGAGTTATTACTTTGCCTGAAAAACAAGTTTTATCATTGTTTTACTCTCTCTATTACTTCTTTCATTTTCTTCAGTGTTATCAGCATAAAACCAACAGTGACGTGCTATTCCCATTTTGTCCATTAACAAAATTATCAAGTAATTGTTTCATTTTTATGAAACTATCCTTTGCAGTTACAATGACTCAAGAAATTGTAAGATTTTTGTTGGTGTTTGTTTACATTTGAAATTAAACATTTGTGATACATTACTTTTAACATAAAAGCAAAAATACGTTTTAACTCTGAGATTTTAGTAAATTTTAGTAAATTTGCACAATTCAGAAGTGAGAATTTTTTGGGCATATTTAAACATGATGCATGCACTGCATGATAATTGAACTTGTCTAGTAAATGAAATATTTTTACACTTTTACCTCTATTAAATGCTTAGAATTGTTTTGTTGTGGCCAAACTCTCAGCGATTTCTGTAATACCACAATTTAGCAATACTGTAGGCTGAGCTGAAATGCCTGGGACTTTGGTTTTTTTGAACTTCTTCCTTTCTACTGTTACATTTAACGTGCAGCATCTTGAATTACTTAGCTACAGCCAGATAGAAAGTTACAGCTCCTTTTTGCTCTGCACCGAGCTGTTCCTGCTAAAAACTGCCCATCAGAGTCTAAAAGCCCTTTCCAGTGTGTTTTCCATCATTAGTCGGTCTTTAAAGTGCCATTCTGTTCTTTTTGATTGTCTAGATTAGACCAGCATTTCTTGTCATCTTAGTATTATAGAATTGGTTTATAAATTGCTCTAGTATCATCCTCATTATCAAAGTTAAAATAACCAGTTTATAATTACCTGAGTCTCCTGCCTTAGACCAGAGGAATTATGCTTGGCATACTCCCTTCTACCAGGACATAACAAATCATCTATGGACTGTTGAAGATGGCTGTTTTGGTGCAGAGACTGGATTATCTACATGCTCTCCAAAGTTTTTCTCCTACCCAGATATCCATAGTGTAATAATTGTTAGTTCAGGAAAGATCTTCTATTATAAATGTGTCTAAAATATATCTGTATATAATAATGTTCATCTGAGCCATTATACATAAATTATTTTTAGTATTCACTGTAATGTTAAAAGTTAGTTTTCATTCATATGGTCTCTACCAAAACAGAATAAGAAATATATACTTGATAATAAATTTTAAATTATTCATGTGTAAAGAATTGAAAACATTCCTAATGCTCCATTAATTGTCTTATATATTTCTACACACTTGTTGGGGACCTCTGGAGATCACTGAGTCCAAACCCCCTACCAGAGCAGGTTCACCCAGGGCAGGCCACACAGGAACAGATCCAGGTGAGTCTGGAATCTCTCCAGAGAAGGAGACTCCACAGCCTCTCTGGGTAGCTTGTTTCAGGCTCTGCACCCTCACAGTTAAGAAATTTTTCTTCATGTTGAAGTGAAACTTTCTGTGTTCCAGATTGTGCTCACTACCCCTTGTCATATCACAGGGCACAACTGATCTTGTAGTTTTGTTTGCATATCTTTCGAAATTGAGCTAAGTATGACTGTATAATAATTAGGATGTACACTTTGGCACACTTTCTTTAATCTAGAGCAGGAATCCAAGCCAAAGTGAACAATGGAGACAGATGAATCATGGAGACATACAGTGACTCAGGCAATCCCTGCTCCCTTCTCTCCTTCTGACCAGTCCTTATAGAGCAGTCTGGCTTCAGGTTTTGACTTTTAATTGGAGTCCAGCACAAAGCACAAACCCTCCCAAGGCTTGTAAACCTCTCTTTCAGCTAGAGTTACTTGTGGAAACTTCTATTGCAAACAGTTGTAATAAAAAGAATATAATAAAAAAAGCTTGTTAGGGGGTGGCATTAACAGCAGGACAAAATGTTCTTCTTTGCAAAACCAGCATTTCTTTTGAGGACGTGTCAAGAAATACTAAACCTCATGAAACTTCTTAAACCTCTCCATCTTTCAGAGCAAGTGATGTGTCTCCTGGTGACAAATGATGAATGATTTTGTAGAGTACAAGTTTCTGCTTGCAGGAATCACAAGGTATTTTCCAGGATAAAAGCTCTTTACCCAGCACTGGGACATTGCTGTCTAAGTATCAGAAGTCTGAAATTAAGAACTCAATTATTTTTATCTTGGCAGTTTATTATGTTTTAATTTTAATTTTCTTTTCCCTGTGTAATCTAAGTTAATTCAATGTGCAACACATAATTCGTAACAGCTTTAAAGTATTTGTCTGTATCTCTTTTCATAATAGAATGTGGACTTTTTCATCTGCAGCAAATTCACAAGTTTTCTATTATGGGTTCTTACAGTATCACATAGCATATTATTTTCCCAGTGCCCATTATCTCCTCCAATAGAATAGTCGTTGAACCCTCTGAAGCTGATGTTGCAGGTGAGTAACCCTGATAAAAGAGTCTTCCTTTTAGGCAATACAAGAATAATTTCATAAAGGATTAATTTCTGTCAGCTGTTATTCATGTACTCTGTAATTTCTAAGGCAGAGACTTGTGTCCACTCTTCTCTCCCTCTTCCCTTTCATTTTTGACTTATCTCAGATCTTTTATCTTCCTTTCCAAAACCCTCTAAATTCTGTGTTGCTTAGTGTAAAGTTAAAAAGATCTATCTTAATAGGCTTTTGTAACACCAGTCTTAAAATGTAATAAAGCAAAAACAATTTCTCTGTTCAAAGATGAATGCAGGCCGGGTATTTTTTATCCAGTGGACCTCATTAAATAATTGTGCATTGTTTGATTATATCAACAGTGACCTACCAGTTTTCAGAACTCTTGTTAATGACACTGACTGTTTAAAAGCAACACTTTCAAAAGAAAAGTTGTTTTACCCTCAGTGTTGCCTACATTGGAGGAAAACTAATAGGTAACACAAGGGGTGGCATTCAAGGGAGATCACAGCTCTCTCTGCCAAATCAGTGAAATACCAAGTCAAGAAAATTTATGTTTTAAAGATGTTTTAAATACAATTTAATGTATTTTGTATATGTTTGTGCTTAGCTAAAGTTCACACAAAGTTTAAGAACTACAACAAGTGTCCCAAGTTTTGCACCAAAAAGAGTACTGATAAGTAAAAGCAGCTTCTGAAATATGCTGAAGTATTATATGTTTAAGCCTTTATTCCTGTTCCTTACTGATGAATTAATTTGTGCTATGGGATAGGGCCTGCTCCCACAGTACAGTGACTGCAATACAGAGTTGTGATCTTAGTCTCTGCTGTGTAGTGGAGTGTTTCATAAAGCAGTTTGTCTAACTGTTGATAAGATACATGTCAACAGAAAGGCACATGACTTTGAGAATGACTGAATTTAGTTTCTAGCACTGAAGCATTTAACATTTCTTAAGAATTTTTTTCTTTTAGTTTCAGGCAGCTGTGGAAAGGTTTGTTTATTCTTGTGCTGGATACTGTGTGGCAACCTTTATCAGAGAAAGGGTGTACAAGTGTAAGAAGTTGAAAAATTTACTTGAAACACCAGTATTTCAACTTTTCTTTTGTGAGATAACTTTATATATATATATAATGTATGTGTGTGCAGTGCATTATTCAGTTTATCCTCAGATTTGGCTAAGTTTGTGAAGTTTTGAGTGAGTGTTGGAAGTTGCTATGAAGTCAAAGTGGACATGAGAACTCTAAAAGCAGAAGGAAGAGATGCCATTCCTACAGGAACATTCAGGCTACCTTGGAAAGTAAATGATCTTTGAGACTTGCAATGAATATACTTTTAGGCATGTGCTTAACAGTAAGTGAATGCATTGAAGTTTGTGCAGGAAGAGACTGGGTAACACAAATGTCCTTCAAAAGTACTTGCAACTTCAAATGCTTATAAATATTTGCCTTCAGTCCATACCTGAACTTTATGTGCAGGACAGATAATTGAGTGAGTGTAAAATTTATTGCAGGTTATTCTTCCACTTTCTGAGTGTGTAGAATATATCAAAGACAAAACTTTGAGGAGTGGTAGCTCTCTGGTGTTCTGCATACTTGGGAGTACAAAACTGAATGGAAAAAAAATGACTAAGAGCATTGGACTTGTTCCTTAGGATTTATGAGCTGAATAATAAAACCTGACGGGGCTTGGAACCGATTTAACACAGCAGTGTTCTGTTGTCTGTTTTTACATGATTGAATTTATTCCTAATCTGCATTTTGTACATAACACAGCAGTTCAACGCAGCAACTATCAGGGGAGTTTGAACAGTTTTGAAGGAAGAAATCTTAGTGATCTTAATGGCATTTTTTTCTCAGTCCTTGAAGGACCTTGAGGGGCTGGAGCGTGGCCAGAGAAGGGGCTGGAGAAGGAGAAGGGGCTGGAGAACAAGGAGGAGAAGGTGGAGGATCTGGAGAACTTGTGAGGAACATCTGAGGGCCCTGGGGGGGGATTCAGCTGGAGCAGAGGAGGCTCAGGAGAGACCTTCTCACTCTCCCCAGCTCCCTGCCAGGAGGGTGGGCTGAGCTGGGAGGTGCCATCTCGTGTCCCCGAGCGACAGGATGAGAGGAACCAACCTCAAGTCACCCTTTCTTATAATTAATTTATTCATGTGCTTGTGCAATTTAAATCCATAATAAAATCCCCCCCTACAGAACCTTCTTTTGCTATCATGTTCTCTTATCACGACCCACCACAGATTAATGCTTTGTTTCCTTCCTCAACAGCTTCCCCTGGATTATTGGCCTGGGTTCTACAAGCCTTTTCCTTGTATTCTTGTCATGACTGATAGATGTGTGAAAATCATGCTATTATCCATTAAATCCATTTGTACTATAGAAGTCTCTCCATGACATTTCATAATTGTAAATCTTTGGCTTTGGCAATGAATACAACTGCCAGTTGAGTCAGTGAAAATACCAAACAGTATGTGAAAATAGGCACATTATGTGGGGTTAATGGGAAAATCATTCCTTTGCTACAGTTTGGGAATCCTGGGACCATAAGCCCATGTGTCTTTTGTGAAGAAGCCACAGCTGTTCCCAGCAAAAAGGGAATAAATATATGAATCTCACTGCTGATGGGAATGTCCCTGGAGGAAATGCATTAACTGATACAGGGAAAGAGGCTTCCATCCTAGGAAAAAAATGTAAGGTATTTTAAGGTGTCCTGTAATTTGCTTACAGTGGAAGCAATAATCTTTTTCCCCCATTACCTCAGTTTGAACAGCAGAACATTCTGTTTTCTGTTACAATTAAGCCTGTGAAACAGTCTAGTAGTTGCTTGCTTCTGTAGGCTTGGAAGAAAAAAACACAGATACACTTTTCTCATAACCTCTTGATGTCCTGAGTTTTTTCAGGAGGCACTTGGTTTTAGAGATCTCACTTTGAGAAAGAGACTCAACTCCTTTATGTCTGGCAAGTTGTTTGGATCTTTGACTGACCCAAAGGGCTTCCAGGTCCTCCTGCCACCAGGATCACAAACTGGTGTTCTACAGCACACAAAGACACGAATCCAGAGCTGCTACCAAGGGCCACACAGCAATGGTTTCTACCTTCAGAAGAACTCAAAACTACCCTGTTGGATGCCATGCCCATTGTCTCCTGCATCCCATGGCTGCAGAGGAGCAGTCAGCCCTCTGCCGAGCTCCTCATCGTCTCTCAACCAATCTGTGGAGGGTGAACTATAGCTTTTTATATTGCCCTTCAGAAACTTAGGATAAAATTGCAAATGGCATGAGAATCTTCAGTTAGAGATGTGAAAGCTGACTGGGCAAATAATTTCTTGGGGAAAACGGAATTAATAAAATATGAAAAATATGATTCAGTGTTTCTGATAGATAGGATTTGCCTGTGTCTTCTGGGAACTGCTGGTAGACTGGGATCAGTTTCCTCTTGCAGGACAGAAGGATCAGAGCCAGACCTGCATATAGTAGGCTTTTAAAATTAGATTTTAATTACAGAATAGATGTGTTTGCGTCCTTGTTACTGCTATCATCTGCTATAGTTAATGTAGCCTTTACAGGAATCACCAGGAGCTACATTTTAATGACGTTTTTTTGCTTTATCCAAAGGTACATCAGTAGCACCTCTGAACCTGAAGACAGACAGGAGACTTGCTACTAAATGTGTGCTTAATTCTTTCTGTTAACAGACTTTCTGATAGCAGCAGAATATAGAATAGAATAGAATAGAATAGAATAGAATAGAATAGAATAGAATAGGATTGGATTGCCCCGCCCCAGCGCCCGGCCAGCAGGGAGATAGGGGATGTGAGGGGGAAGGGGCTCAAGCCCGGGCATTCTCCGAGGGAAGCGACACGGGGGTCCTGTCCCTGGGGCCCTGGCGCACGGGTAGCACAGAGCCCAGAGATCACCGCCCGCCTCCTTAACAAGGTGAGGGACAGCGGAGAGCAGGAGCGACCGCTCCCGCGGTACCAGTATCAGCAAGCAGGGTGAGCAAACACAACACAGAGCCCCCGGGACCCCACCGCCCGCGAACGTGTAGGTTTTTTGGTTTTTATAGGCTGTGCAAGCATGTCCAGGAAAGTAAGGAATTAATCTCTCTGCTTTGAACCAGTCAGGTGAAGCGTAGCACCTGTCTGTTCAGACATTTCAGTCTCAATTGCAAGGCTACAGCTCCTGACCTTCCCTTTAGCTCCAACTGCAAGACAAGCCAGACTGCACGTTTCAGTTGGGCACAAGTGGAGATGATAATGTCATGGAAATCAGCCTTTACAGGCCACCTAGTAAGGTCAGGGCAGCATCTACATTAACGAAAGCGTATATAAAGTAGCCTATTCAGATCTGAAATTTAATTGAATGTGTATTGGTTGTCCTTCATATCTTTCATTTCACAACTTAATGTTATTTGGTACCTAGTTTTTTACAAGTAAAATGAGCATAATTAAGACGTTCTTAATTTGCTAAAGTGTATTTTTGGTTTAATGCTGCTCTAATTCCTCACAGAATTGTTCTTGTTACTGCTAAGGGAATTGCTCCAAAACCATTAGCATTTATCATATTGGAAAAGCCATTTTAATTGTATTAATTCTTAGTAATGGCCAGGAGACCTTCCTCCCCTGGCTCTTTCCACCCTCCCCCTTCCAAACCCCCCCCCCATTCTGATCTCCCCCTGCCCGTTCCATATTCCCCTTCTTCTGATCTCCCGCTACCTCTTTGAACCCCCCAGATCTGATTTCCCCCTGCCCCTTCCACACACCCCCCCCTTTTCTCATCTACACCCCTCTTCTTCTGATCCCCCCCCTGTCCTTTTCCCCCCACTTCTTCTGGGGGGTGGGAGGGGGTGGGGGGGGGGGGGGGGGGGGGGGTTCTAAACATATGAGTCAAATGTGTGACCTCGTATTGACACTGTCAGATGAAACAGAGTTTTATATAGCTTGTAAGCAACTCCAGACTCCATTGTGAAAAAAACAAAATTAACTAGGTATTTAAAAGAATAGATTGTAAGGTATGGACAGACAATCATGCACTGCATAGTGACTTAAATTAGTATTAAATTAGCCATCGTTTACCAGTCATGAAATAGAAGCATGCAACAATCAGTTACTACATCTCAGATCAAGGGTGGCAACTTCTTAAGACTAGAACACAAGCCTGAGTAGGAGGAAGATATCCTCCTGTGTTAGACATATTTTTGATGAATGCTACACAAAAAAAAATAAATAAATTGTAGCTCTTGCAGAGAAGAGCTCTGCACTCCCCAGGTAGAGAAATGAGATGCTAATGGCTGACATGGAACAGTTTGTAATTCAAATCCCCATTTATTCATAGCAACACACTGCTATGTGTGAATTCATTAAGCTGCATACATTGAATGGACAAGGCAACCTCACCCGTTTGCAACCTTCTAAGCTTAGGAACAAGATGTTCTTCACATTTCTTTAGGTCTCCTTTTCAATGTGAGCATAACTTGAAGTTTCTCTCTCTCTCAAATTCTTTTTGAAAGGAATTTTTCATGGGCAAAATGCTGAGGAAGCTTTTAAGAGGGTAGATAAAAGGCTCTAAAGCAATCCTATGAGTTGACACAGAAGAAAGCCATTTGAGTAAATTCACTTTGTCCTCAAATACACCAGGTTTCAGGTGCCAATACTAATAAAAGTGGAACACTGGAACAGGTTACCCAGGGAGTAAGATTTGCAAAACTGCTGCCATATCAGAAATTCTTTGCTGCAGCTTGCTCTGTTTGCCTAACTGATTTAGAAATGAAAGATATGTCTCCTCTGTGCTGTCACCAAAACAACAGTGCATTTGCAAAACAAAATACTGAGCTGCTGCCTCTCTTGAATACTAACATTTAAATCTGTTCTCTCAGAGCACCTCATGAAGTCCACACAAGACAAACAAAACTGTAGACTTCTTTAGGAACAAGAAAATGTCAAGAGAAACTGAGTTTATCCTGAAGATAGGTGGACCAAAAGGCAGTAAAGCTGTAGGTAAAATAGCACAAAATGAAAAATAAACACTTCCACTGCATATAAATATATAAGTAGAAGTAGTATTTCTGCAGTAAGATAATATTTTCATTAGAGAAAGTATAATCCTCAGAGAAGAATTGAGATATTTTAATATCTTTCTTTTTGATATACACTCAGTTATACTTTCCAGTTATGCAAACTAAGCTACCTTACATAACTGAAAAAAAAGCTTTCCAAGGGTTGTATAATTGTTTTAAAACATTTACTAGCTTTGTAGCCCGCCTCTGTACCCTCTCCAGCACCTCAGCATCCTTCTTGCAGAGAGGGGCCCAAAACTGGACACAGTATTCGGGGTGCGGCCTCACCAAAGCTGAGTACAGAAGAATGATCACCTCCCTGCTCCTGCTGGCCACACTGTTCCTGATCCAGGCCAGGATGCCATTGGCCTTCTTGGCCACCTGGGCCCACTGCAGGCTCATGTTCAGCCTATCATCAACCAGTACCCCCAGGTCCCTCTCTGCCTGGCCGTCCTCCAGCGGAATATTCTGTTTTTAATGCCAATTTCTCCATAGCATATGTTTTCTTCATTGGTATTTAAGTGCTCAGTCTAACTCACTTGTCTGAATTACCTAAATCTGAGGCTCTCTGCTAAAAGAAGCATGGAAAATATGATTGGTTTGCTACTTTCTTTGATTTGGGTCTCTTGTCAGCTCATCAGTTATTTTTCTTGCTTGCTTCTTCATCTTTTTGGATCAGTGCAGTTTGTGTGGTGGATTTTGTAAAAGAAAAAAAACATCTCTAAAATCTCATATGCCCTGTGGCCACGGAGAGGGTAGCACTGTCATGGTCTTGCTTGGTGTCAGTGATGCTGTCGTCTTCAGCTTGATTTCCATTGCAAAAGGCATCCCTGAAGTGCCCAGCGTTACGGGTAGCTGGGAGATGAGAGCCACCTCGTCGGGAGAGAGTAGCTGCCAGGGTCCAGATGAATGATTAGCTGTCAATGCTGCCTCTTCAAGCTGTTTGTTCTGCATCCCTTTTTCTTGCAGGGCCCCCTGTGCCTGTCTGGTGGTGGCCCTGCCTCCGCAGGTTTCAATGCTGCCTTCTGAAACATGTTGCAACTCTCAGCACCTGTGGGCTGTCTGGGTAGCAAGAGCAGGCATTTCATCCTGACAGGGAGGGAGAGGCCCTTCAACAGTGCACCCAGAGAATGATTAACAAAGATTTGGGATCTTTGCTTAGGCGTGAGGGGAGATAAAACCTTCAACTTTAGTCTCCCATCCTCCTTTAGACTTCTGCTAGCAACATCTCTTATTCCCTCTGGTGTAGCTTAGGATGGTGAGGGAGGTAGAGTAAGTGTCTGGTAAAGATGTTTTGTTTCCCATTCATTTGAACATTTTTTAGCAGTCCAGGTTAGATTTGCTGTGTTCTCAGCCCACAATTAGTCTCATGCAGTGAGTGTGAAGGGAAAGTAGCAGGTAGGTGTGAGATACCCATTATTAGCATTACAAGAAGGTTAAATTAGGATGTGCTGGAATGTTGGGTGATCAAAGTGAACATTATTATGAGAGAATAAATTCAGTATCAAGAGATCCTGCCATGACATGGCCAGGGTGGTGTTACAAACAATTTCTAGAAAAAAAAATAAAATCAAAGGAGCTTTTATAGGGCCAAGAAAGTCTTAGATACATGGAGATTTTTTTTTTTCCAGTATAGATGCAAACGTAACAATTTCAAGACCTTTCTTTGTTCAGCAAGTTCAATTACCTTCATCTGTTTCCACCTTTTATTCTGATACAGTGCTACTCTGCTCAGGCTTTTCCAGGTTGGAGATGAGAATTTACCTATAAAGTATTAGATTTGCCTATTTAGGAGTACCACAATTTATCTGAAACACCTAAGTGACCTTGTGAAAACAGCATTTTTACCAGTAAGCAACATCATCTAAACCGATCAGAAAAAAATAAATAATAAAAAATACATCCCCACGGCTACGTTCTCCCAGCACATTTCATAATTCTAAACACCCAAACCTTCTGCCTCAGTCCTCCTCAAATATTACTGCCTCTCAAGCAGATACCTTTTCAGCTGCCAACACCGCAACCCGAGGACCTGCTGCAAAGGCTCGGTGCCACCGAGACCAAGTTTTCTTACAGAACTCCCTAAGATGACAGAGGATGCAGCTATATTATAATCTGCTATGAAACTGTATGTGCTATATTGCAAAACTTTTGATCTTGGTGGCTGTCCTCTTGGAACTAACTGAACTGTTACAAAAGTATTTCTTGTCCTTCTGAAGACAGACCTAGCACCTGCAACTCCTTTAAAAAAACCCAAAAGCTTCACACTGAAAACCCTTTATCTGGAAGCAAAACATAATACAAATGATAATACTTCTTACACAACACTTCACGTGTTCAAAGACATGTAAGACATTAAGAGGCTGAATCTTCAGTACGCTTTTTGGTCCTCCCCGTTAAATCCAGCTCCCCGAAAACACCTTACCCTGCTGCTGGAAGTTGGGAGCAAGGCTGGCTTGATGCACAACCCAGTGGGACCAGTTCCCGAGGCACAGGAACTCGTGGGTCACCCAGAGCTCTGCCTTTTCCTCCTCATCTCTGGGCTTTTATCCTCCGCGGCACGCGGAGAACGGCCTCGGCACGGCGGCTCACGCAACCGCTAGCAATTACTGTTATTATTTTGGGGGCATACGGAATAACGCCGAGTCCCGGCATATCTCCCAAGTGACAGTGTGAGAATTGGCATGCAGCCTATGGAACACAGCGACTTCAGATATCACTTGGGGAAGCCTGAAACAACTACCACGGACATGATAGCATGGGTAGAAGCAATACCAACACCAGAAAATAACTTTCTTGCTAACCTGGGTCTTGTTTCAGCTAACTTGGTGGTAACTCTAGGTTAGTTACTCTTGCTTTTGCCAGGAGCAACAGATCATGATATTGGGCACATGTCATTGATCCACCAGTTTTTACCCCAGTAAATTGCATAAATACAGGCTTGACCAGTAAGCTATTGAACAATATGTTTGTTTTTCTGAGATCTTTTCTCAGATGAGATATTTTTCCTCTGCATACATAGTCCAACATGAAGGTCATGCTGTTTAAACAAACTAGAGAGAGAGTTAAGACACAACAGTCATACAGGAAACCTGAAAGCCCTGGAATGAAAGCTGACTGCTATTAATATATTAATGTAATTTTCTGTGTCATAATAGAAGTGTGGATACTCTAAGCCTATGATACTTATATTAAAATTTATTTGAAAGCCCCCTGGTAGCAGGCATACATAACAGACTAGTCTGCTTGTGTCTGGGAAAGGTTGGATACTGAGTGCTCAGGAACAAGGACTCTGAAAACTTTGTGTACAGAGTAGAAAATTCAGATGAAGCTGAAGGAGATGAGGATCCAGGGCTTAGAAGAGATGAACAGGAAGGTAGGTGTGTGTGGGATGGATTTTGTGGGGACCTGTGAGATTTGAATGACTAATTTAAAGACACAGTATGTATTGTATACATGGGAAGTTGTACAAAAATCATAAGTGACAAATAGAGTTCCAGGAAAGTTTAGGGTGTTATTCACCACCGTTGCCAAGCAGATTCAATTTGTTCTTCCCCCAGGAACAGATAGTGTAGCTCATGCAGTAAAGTGTTGATTTTGCCAATTACTGAGAATAATGGTGGATATTTCTGCATTATTCTTGAATGGTGCTTCTTGGTTGTTAAACCAAAAAGTGATTTTTATATATGTTATGTTTTATGTTGTTCAAACTTGTCAGGTTCAAGAACAAGCTTATTTTGTCTGATTCCAGGCTGGTAGAGCAGTAAGAGTGGGGAGCAGTGATGAGATCCACCAGCTGAACACCCATAGTAACACCAGGCAACGGTCTTCGTTTGATTCAGGCTGGGGAACAGACTTTTCCTATGTGTCTATGGAGCCTGGTCTGGCAGATCCCAGTTGCGTGTCTGGCTTTTGTGTGCTCCAGTCCTGTGAAGAACGATGCCCAGAGCTGGGATCTCCTGGATGCACCAGGGGTTGGGATCTGCAGGTACTGAACTGTGGGGAAGGAAGGGGTGTGGTTTCACACTGTTCGCTCTCCTCCTGGCAGTTGTTCCTAGGGAGCAGAGCCCAACCCCCACCTCACTGCAGCCTCCTCTCAGGGAGCTGTAGAGAGCAATGAGGTCTCCCTCAGCCTCCTTTTCTCAGCTGCTCTTCACCAGCTCTGTTCTCTAGATCCTTCACCAACTTTCTTTGTTGACCTTCTCTGGACACACTACAGCACCTCAAAGTCTTCCCTGTGTTGAGAGGCACAAAACTGAACCCAGTACTCAAGGTGTAGCCCCACCAGTGCCGAGGTCCCTGACAGCTTTCCCCTCCTTGCAGAGCAAGCCTGGACGCTCCTGCCCTGCCACAGGCCACGTCCCATGGGCTTGGGGGGAGACAGTGTTCAGCCAGGGAGTTCCTAATGTGACAGGCAAGGTGTAAGCCAGAGGGAAACCACCTTTCCACCAGGCTTTGCCCCTCTCCAGGTTGCTTTTTGCTGCCCAAAGGCACTGCAGTGTTCTCATGAAGTGGCCCTGACCCTGCAGACGAGGCCCACGCACACCACAGGAGCATCTCCATCACTCACAAATGATACAAGATATTTCAGGTACAAAAAAAACCAGTCACATGGCTGGGAACATGTTAGTAATACAGGTATCCAAACTTGCAGAGTATTTTAACTTAATTTTACCACAAACATTCCAGAGAAATTCCAATACCCACTCCTTCCAAGCTGATTTTTCACATCATCACTGCTCACCTTGTTTGCCAGCAAGCCATTCACAGCTAGTAGTGCTCTGAAAGACCTGCATCATCTCACACCAACAGCATCCACTCAACAGCCTCTCTAGATCTGATGCAGTCATACACATGTGTTTTGCAGCTTGCTATCAACTCTCATTGTAAGGTTTTTCTTGTTTTCTGATGACTAAGAAAGAACCATGACAAATGGTGGGTTAGTTCCTTCCCAGCTATGTTGGTCAACTACTTACACATCTCAAAGTAATATTTTGAATTTATTTGTGAAAACTGCTGTTTAGAATGTATACTTCATTGTTTTATTTAACTTCCAAATCACTTCAGTAGTCTCATAAGAATCAAATGATTGATAAAAGATTGATAAAATATGAAAAAAGTCCTTTGCTGCTATCCACTGTGATTTTTATGCATTGAAAGCACATTTCATGTGTATTCAACCATAAGTAAAAGTCAAATGAAACTTGGTGAATGGAATTTTTTTTCCCTTTAAAATAGCCTGTTTGAAAAAAATGATTGTGGGTAAAAAAAATTCAAAATTGCAGAATTTACATCTGTGTTAACACCCATTTCCTAATATCTTAATTATAAACTTCTATACAGATATGCCCTAATGTAGAACATAAAGACAGAACTGTGTGGTGAGAACATGGCCTTGGCGGGGGGTTGGTGTTGGTGATCTCTGGAGGCCCGTTCAAACCGCTAGCATTCTATGATTCTATAAATCTGCTTAATGTGAGACATCGAGACCTGTTTTGAAGTACCTTTACATGCCCAGGATCGTATAAATGGACCTTAACATAGCTGAAAATGCAGTTTTGATCTCTATAAATTCATGCTTCCTATCAAGAATTTGTTCCTTATATAATTGGAAATAATTAACAGTGTAGCACCCAAGAGAAACCCCTGTACATTTTATGGAGGTCCAAATATCCCTGTTATTCTTTCTGCAGGCTTCAGAATAACATTATTGTACCTACAATAAATGTAACTCTTAGATGTACTCATGTGCAATCTTACAGCACTATATATATTGCACCTCTTCCCACTGGCCACCTTTTTCCTAGCAAGTTTTAATCATCCAGTGTCCTCATTTAAACGGCAAAGTATCTTTCAGAAAGTTCAACAAGTGAAGTTCTTGCCTTCACAAAATTCAGTTCCTTGAGCACACCCTTTTCTGTATATTTGTGCAACATACTTGTTGCTCATTAGTTTTATCAACATGGCTTGTTCACTGACAGTAAATCATGACCTTTTTCTGTGAGAAAACCCTCCACAATCATCCATCCATCCATCCCTGCTCAGTAACCAAGGACAGGGATGGGCAGGACCATGGGGTGTCACCAATGGCCCACAGGTCAGGGGAGGGCTGCATGAGATCCAGCCCGTGGCACTTTCCAAGGGGTTGTCCTGATCCACTCTCCACTCTGATGTCCCTTTGACTCCTGGCTCCTCACAGCTTCTCCTGGCATTATCACTGGTCTCTAATTTATAAGATTTTCTAGTACCTTTTTTAACAATAAATACAACTTCTGACATTCTTTGATGACTAGCTCCTGTTAGAAACTGAAAAATCAAAGAAACACATAATCCACTGACTTCTTCCAATTTTTTTTCAGTCAATTTTTCAGCAACATCCTTTTCCATGACTCAGTCTTGGAAATTTATTTGATATGGTTCCTGGGATGGGTGGCTTCCGAAATAGGCCTGTCTTTATTCCTCTGTCCCTCCTTCAGTAAATACAAATGGTTGTTGGGTCCTTTCCCTGAGAGATGTGAACAAACTCTTCTAACTGTACTGCATTTAGGAGCTGTGAATCCTATTCCTACAGTATCCATAGCAATTGGAGGAGATATTTAAACAGGACTTACAGAAAAGACTGGAATCCAAGTCCACTCTTGCACAGGAATTCTTTAAACTGAGAAAAGAAGGATTATCGCTTGGCCTAGTGAATCTTTTATAACTCCAGGGAAAACTGGCTCTCTGGAAGGGTGCATGAAGTCATCCTCTAACAGTTCAATGAGTGGTGCCCAGAGCCCCTCTCCCCAGTTTGTACTGGGAGGTCCAGAGCAGCAGCAGCAGCAGCACCGTCTCCCCCCGGTACTGGGGGGGGGGGAACCAGGAGCCTTCCTCCCTCTCCCCCCCTTCCCTCCTCCTCCTCCTGGGAACCGGTTTCGGTTTCGGAGCCGCCTGGCGAGGGCGGGAAAAATCCCAGTGAAAAAGAAAGGAACTGGGGGTTACTGGGGGTTACTGGGCTGCGAGGGGTCGAGGGCGGAGCTGCTGCTCGGGGGGATGCAAGTCCCTCCCAGAGGGGTCTAATCAGATCACCTTCAGTCTACATAAAACAGGATGCATTCCGGGTGGCATTAATGTCAGGGGATGTGTTACATCCCTGTGCTGCAGGAGAAATTATTACCAGACTGTGTTGCTGTGCTCACGGGACTCCCCATTCCCACCTCCTCGACCCCAACCCCGCAGCCGGATCAAGCTGCTCGCAGCCTCACCTGGGCGATGTAGGCTCGGAATAACAAAACATCCCTCTCCACTTCCTTCTCCAGATTCAACGGCTGTATATTAATTTATTTCTATATGTGGTCAAATGCAACTAAACATAGATCTTACAGATTAATTTCTGTCATTTACAGATTTAGACTTAACATTAAGCATTGAGTGCAGTAATCTATTTTAAATCTGGTGAAGCTGAACCAATGAATTAGCACCCAAGAATCTAACCTGTGGGGATGGATATAAGTAAAAGCCTCATGCAACCATATTTAACTACAGAATAATTATGGTTTTTAAATTTACCTACTCTTACCACATCACATGCAGTTTTTTATTCATTAATTTAACTAATTGACTTTCAGATGAGAATAAATACACTTTCTATCACCTGCTCTTTGGAAACACAGACACCGTTCAAGGCACTACTCTGCAGGTATCAAAATACCATGTTCTAGTTAGGACATTTAGAGTATTGTGTAATATTTCTTTAATGTCCCATTCACAGTCTGAGGCTCAAAATGATTACTGATCCTAGACAAAGTTCTGTCATTGATACAGCTATGCAACTAAGATCTTATTTTCAGTAACAAATTCTAAAAAAAATAAGTGCTTTGCCAGTACTTTTCTGTAATGGGCTTAGCGCAACCTTTTTGTAAGTTTACACCATCCTTGCATTAGGAAGAAGCAGTACTTGCCAACGTTAATGTGGGCCTTGCTTGATTGTAGAGCATGTGGACTGCACAAACTGAAATCTGTGATACTGCTTAAATCAGCATTTCTTGTTTCCTCTTCACATTTAGGACAACTCCTCTCAGTGCTGAGAGCAGAGTTGGTCAGGACAGAGGTAAATGGTTCCAACAAGTCATAAGTCGTGGAGAAACTAACTCAATATCCCTGATGCTAACACTGCTGAAGCTAATAAAATTGTCCTTTCAATTTACAGGAGGAAAGTGCACAGAATTGCCAGGTTCTGAACCTTGTTTGCCTTCCAGTACACCTAGAAAAATGAGCTGCTGACAAAGATGTGAACTTACTGTTAATTTTCTAGGATAAGAAAACCAGGGAGTTCTGTTAATGGCTGTGCCACACACTTCTTACACAAGCATAAGACTACAACATCATCTTTCATCCTGACTTCCTCTTCCATAAAATGGGCTTAATTCTCCTCACTTTATATGCAATACCTAGCTTGAGACTAAGCTGAAGCTGATCTGAGTGCTGCAGACATCCATCGGTCTTGCTCTTCAGTTAAACTGATGTGTGTGTGACCAGCTGCAATCAAAGGAAAAATCAAAGTGGACAGGAACTAGTTTGTGCAAAGACCCAAGCGTAAGGGCATTAGCCTGTTACCATATTTGGGAAGGGAATTAAAGTCTCTTATCCAGAGTCTAAAGTATGTTTTAACAACCATATACAAGGGGGGCAGGGTTTTGCTAGTAGAGGGGGAGGAGAACTTCCCTTGACCTGCTAGTCACACTCTTCTTAATACCCCCTAGGATACCATTGGCCTTCTTGACCACAAGGGCACATTGCTGTTCCATGGATAACTTATTGTCCACCAGGACGCCAAGGTCCTTCTCCATGGAGCTGCTTTCCAGCAGGTCAACCCCTAATCTGTAGTGGTGCATGGAGTTATTCCTCCCCACGTGCAGGATACTACACTTATTGGGAAAAGAGAAGAGAAAAAGGAAAAAAAAGGAAAAGAAAAAAGATGGGGCCTGGGATGGGGACTGGGACACGCAGGGATGGGGACAGGACCAGGGATGGGGACAGGACCAGGGATGGGGACACGAGGATGGGGACAGGGACTGGGATGAGGACATGAGGATGGGGACAGGGACTGGGATGTAGCCAGAGATTGGGATGGGGACAGGGACTGGAATGGGGACACAAGGATGGGGACATGAGGATGGGGACAGGGACTGGGATGGGGACACGAGGAGGGGGGCATGAGGAGGGGGGCAGGGACTGGGATGGAGCGAGCATCCCTATTACCGCCCAATTAGTTCCTCTCCCCACTGAAAGCTTTTATTTAACTTTATTTCCATGTGCTTACTTAACAACTCTGTGAATTTACAAGGCAACTTAACTGAGCTTCCAACAGTTATCCCCATGCCAGCCAAGTGTACCTGCAGACAGTGGGACTCCCATCACCACACAGCACCAGCCCACCAAGCCCCTCAGAAGGTGAACAAACCCTCAGCTGCAAGCAGCCTCTACCTGCAACCCAGCATCCAGAAACAGCTGTGCTCAAGGACCACATTTCAGAATATCTCACTTGCCAACTTGCTAAACAACAATTTCAGTACCATATTCTGCCTTCTGTCATACCTCTACTTCTAAAAACAACTGCTCATGTTCTGGCAACCTCATTAATCTCGAATTACTTATCCGGCCTTAAAACTGGCCAGAATGTGAACTCTGAGCTTTGTGAAGATGGGTAAGAGGAAAGAGCTCTAACTTAACTTAATATCCCATATGATCTTCAAGTGTGGCATTTACATTGTGACATTTGTTTAAGAGGAAGCCTTTTTTTTTTTGCTTGTTTTTTTTATGGTTTTTTTTTTTCCCCCAACCGTTCCTCCCCCTCCCCCCCGAAGCGCTTCTGGCTGCGGCGTGCAGCTGCGCATCCCTCCGCCTGGCCCAGCCTGGGAGCTGCGGTTGTTGTTTGACCTGGTTTGTTTTGGGTTGTTGATCAAGCATGTCTCGTGTAGTGTCGGTGGCGCCAGTCGGTCTGGAGCGGAGCGGTTCACACACCCCCTCTATTCATTCCTCTCCCACAGGTGTGCGGCGGCGCCGCGCCGAGGTATTGTGGATATCTTACTACATACTCTCTGCATCCTCAGGTATCCTTTTCTTTGGTTACTCTGCCCGTGAAGTGCTCCAACTCTATAGACTCTCCTGGTAGTTGTAGTCTAGCATCCTCTTGTTCCACTTGCAAAAGAAGAGTGCTGGAAAACAAAGAGGAGCATAACTCTGAATTCACCACCCTGTTTCTGTGCACAGCAGAGCTAGCCTCCCTGTTTGATGTCCTGTAGCTTTCTTTGACCACACAATTCACAGATTTACAGATCTATGCCATGCTGCAGTGGGTCTAAGCTTCTTGGTACATCCAGGTGCTGTGAATGGCGCACGCGTTGTGTTGAGATGTAACTTTTGGTTCCCTTTGACTCTGCTTTGCTTCCATCTCACAGTGGACTGCTTAGCTTCCACCTTTTGTACACAATATAAACAGATGCACTGGTGCACATGGGCAACACACGTGAGCTACCCAACCCTGCCATACTCCAGAAATTAAAAATAAATTATTTTCTAACTACTCAGGTGGCTTTAAGGAATCAGTTCTGCACTAAGAAGAACTTTTTCCTCATGTTGAGGTGGAAATTCCTGTGTTTCACCTTGCTACCATTACCTCTTAAGGTCCTATCCCAGGGCACCACTGACAAGAGGCTGGCCTTCTCCTTGACACTCACCCTGCTGATATTTGTAAACATTCATAAGATCCCCTCTCAGGTTTCTCTTCTCCAGGCTAAACAGCCGCAGGGCTCTCGGCCTTTCCTCCCAAGAGAGATGTTCCAGTCCCTTCATCATCCTCGTAGCCTCTGTTGGACTCTGTCCAGTATTTCCCGAAGCATCAAGCTATAAATAGATGTCCAATAGTGACTCCAAAACTCTGGGTTTAAAATACAGTAATTTTTTCCTTAGATACTTGTCTGAAGGACATTCCAAAAGGACTGTTGTTTTATGAAATCTTATAATCCTCATAATTATTTCTAGTGGTTCCATGCTGTTAGTGTTAGTTCAACATATAAATCTTTTGTTTCAACAGGGTTTTACAGACGACCAGCTGGCATTGGTGGAGCAGAACACGTTCATGGTGGAAGAGAGGGAGCGGGAAATCTTGGACGTGTATATGGCGTGGAGAACCCCAAGCCGTTCAACGTGAGGATCTGGGGTGGGTTTGGAGGTAGAAGTTGGGGTTAAAAAGAAGGATTTGGGCTTTTGGGTGGGTTCCCAGTGGTCATTTGTCTTCTGATGGCCTCAGAAAGTCTCCGGGGTAGACATGGAGATGGCTTGGAGAACCTCAAGCCCTTCAAGGTGAGGATCTGGGGGGGGTTTGGAGGAGGAAGTTGAGGTGGGAAAGGAGGGTTTGGGCTTTTTGGGGCGTTGCCTGTTGAGACAGAATGTAAGATTTTGGGGCTAGCAGCTTTCCTGTGAAGCTATCCTCAGACGTTCGTGCTTTTTAGGGGTGATATGGTCCAAGGGCAAAAAATGGCATATTTTCCAAACCACCTCTCCTGTAGCCTAAATTCAAGGGCTGAGGAGCCAAGTTGGTTGTCCTGTCAGTCAAGTGCAAGCAGTTGGTGAGATAGAAGGTAAGATTTCGGGGCTATAAGCTTTCCTGGGGAAGCTATCCTCAGACCTTCGCGCTTTTTAGGGGTGATATGGCACGGCTGCTCGCCCATATCGAGCCCACCCCAAGGATTCTCGCCCCACTCCCCCCGCCCCGGTGCTGAGCCCCGTCCCAGGGTTGCTCGCCCCACGCTCCTCGCTCCCAGCCTGAGCACGTCTCAGGGATGCTCGCCCCAAATTCCCCGCGCTGGGGCTTGAGCCCATCTCAGGGATGCTCGCCCCACGCTCCCCACACTGGGGCTCAGCACATCCCCCCCCCCCCCCCCCCCCCACACCCCCCCCCTTCCCCGCCCCCCCCCCCCCCCACAGCAGGCTCTTGTGAGGGAAAATAGATTTTTCAATAAGTGAAAGGGCAGTGGGTTAAAAATGTGCCCAAATTAAATGCAGCCCTACTGATGTAGTTTTAAATACAAAGCTGGTCAATACAAAGATCTCAAGATCTGGCTTATAGTCATCAGAGATGGAAAAATACTTATCAGACAAAGCTCTGCAAGGGTTAGCTGAGGACTGGTTCTCATCTTTCTTTGTTCTTTCTTCCATTAACTTGATCTTTGATCTCAGTTCCTGTTAGAAATAACTGTAAAAGAAAGAAAGCTATGGTACTTGAAAGTAGCACAGTGAAACTATAAAAGATATAGCAGTGATATCCAGCATGTTGTTTGGAGTGGGACTGGGAATATCTCTGTGCTCTTCTTCACCTCATACCCACAGAATCAGAATCACAGAATCATTCAGGTTGGAAAAGACCCTTGGGATCATTGTGTCCAACCATTAACCCTACTTGCAAGTTCACCCCTAGACCATATCTCCCAACACCACATCCAAGAGATGCTTAAACACATCCAGGGATGGCGACTCAGGGAAGAGGAATTGGGGAAAATCCACATAATAAAATGAAAACAGATGTCATGAAATAGCCAAGCTGATCCCAATGTCGGTACAAAGTATGTAAAGTTATACTCAGCCCAGCAAAACTGCAGCAGTTGCACCAAACAGGAAGGCAGTCCTCAAAAGCAGAAGAAAGAGAAGGAGGAGCCCAAACAGAAGGCTCCCCTCTAGAGCCTCAGCAAATGTCCTCTTTTATACTGAGTGTGATGTTCATGGTCTGGGATACACCTAGAGCCAGCTCCAGGGAGGGGGGAAGGCGCGGTCTGATTGGCGGAGAGGTGTGGGCGGGGCTCGGAGGGGGTTTGGGCCGGGGGATAGCACTGGGGTTCGGGTCACGGGCCCTGGTGGGATATACTGATCTGGGGGACGGCGGCGCTGGGCACCGGCGTCACACTGGAGGAGACTCAGCATGAGAGTGGGCACTGGGATCCCTGGGGGGCCACTGGGCAGGGGTCCTCCCGGGAGTGGTGGGGGAAAGGCAGGGTCGGGCACGGGGGAGGTCGGGGACACCGGGTCCGCTCCTGGGATGACTACTCATCTTCCTACTTCTTGTTCACTGCACAGCACTTCTGTGTGATAGCTTGTTTCAGCAAAGGTTCCTGGGCAGTTTTCTTTCTGGTGAAGCTGTACATTTTCTTTCTTTGCCCTTTCTTTCTCCTTCCTGCACTAATCCAGCCCCTTTAGGTCTTGTGCCTTCTGTGACCTACCATGATAGCTGACTCGTCAGCAACATTACTCTGGTGGACAATGAACATTAAGCTGCTGGGTCTGCTGGGCACCACTCTGGACACTTGGGAGGGACTGGGACGCACTGGGAGGGAACGATGAAAGCGTTGGCGGGTACTGGGTATACTGGGAGCGACTCGAGAGATGAACTGGGCATACTGGGAGGAGTCGAGGGGAAACTGGGGATGCCGGGAGGGAACTAGTTGGGAGGAACTGGGCATACTGGGAGAACTGGGAAGCTAAACTGGGCGTACTGGGAAGAGCCGAGAACACTGGAGTGGGGCTGGGGAGTGGAACTGGGGATACTGGGGGCAGCCAAAGGGAAACTGGGCATACTGGGGGACAGAGTGTCCGATACGGATTTTTCGCCGCAAATTTGTGTAGGCGTCTGACGCAGCCACAGCGGGGCAATTCGGAGTGACCGGCAGGGCCCGGGTCCGGGTAGCGGGGCTTGACTGTCTTACGGATACAGTCAAGCGCAAGGCTTATCAATGGCTTGGCCCATAGGCTTGCGCGCTTTGTGCGCGCAACCTAGTCGAATACCCCCGGTTCGGGCGCACTAGCTTGCCCCTCGATCACTGGCCTGGCCTTGTCCGCCATGGCGCGGCGTAGCGGAATGAGCAGTTTTTAATTTTCTTTTCCTTGAAGATGTACCTGGTAAAAGTATAGGGGAGCTCTTTCATAATCCTTATTTCTATTTTTTTTCATGTTCTTTATTTCTTTTGGATGATCCCAGTGTTCCACAGTGCTTCATCTAGAGAAGCCTCTGGCATTTATGCAACTTACACCGTGTTTTGTCCCTCCAGGGCTCAGTTCCTTACATTTACTTTAGAATTACATGCTGCCTGTAATTTTTAGTGAAAACTCTGTCTGTGAAAAGGAAATGTGTAAGGAAATGTAAAGCAACAGCCACCTCTGTAAAATACGACTGTGCTACCAAAGCAAACATGGTAAGATAGTGTGAGACTGAAACAGTAAAAATAAACAGGATAGAGCTACTAAAATAATCAATCCCTTATCTTTGTTGCTTGCAAACACTAGAGAATAGAAAACATTTTTGTAGGAAAAATTACCATTTTTCTGAGAAAAAAAACCCTGTAATTGGTTCTAGTTCACTACAGAATAATATATGGTAATATCCTGGCTGTTAGTGTGCCAGATTCTCCCAGGTCTGAGGATCATTCCCGGGGAGTGGGGGGGGGGTCTCTGCTCATCACCACCCCACAGCTCCCCCTGCCCCATCCCATCTCCTGCAGCGCCCCATCCTCTGCCCCACAGCAGCCTACCCCCTATAGCCCCTATACCACTCATTTCTACAGCCCCCCATCTCTAAACCCTCATCCCTTGTAGCCCCCCCATCTCCTGTATCCCACATCTCCTATACCCCTGTCCCCTGCACCCTCATCCTCTATACCCTCCAGCCCTTATAGCCCCATTTGTAGAAAACTGATACAGTATTAAGAAACTAGCACTTTGACAATAATACCAATGTGTGAGAAAAAGAATACACCCTCCTCACTTTTATCAGCTAAAAGAAAATCCAAAAGTTAAAATTAAATGTTAAAAGTTCTTCTTAAAATCCTTTCCCAGAATTTCTGATTTTTATTACCTACCTATTTAGACTTCATTAAAAAAATTTTTTTTTTATATTTCCATATGTTTGATCAGCTTTCCCGACTGTCTCCTCTGGATAGTGGTATAACTCAACTAACATATTTTTTGCCTTCCATCTCCACTCAGTGACCTGATCTGTGCTTAGTACCTTAATTTTGCTACACTTCACCAAGCACTCAGGAATTACATTGGAAAATGCAATTCTCATCTTTCTGAAACATTGATGGAAGTTTATGTCTGGCACTGCTTGTTCTCCTAAGGTGTACCAGACCTGCCACAAGTGTAGATTCAAATTACCTATTTCTTTTTTTCCCCATGAAAAATACTTGAAATTACATTTGACCTAGCTTTAAGAAGACGCTTCTGCCATAAACATTTTAAAGTAACAATAATAAAATCTATGTGTAAGCATCATAAAAAAACCCTACCAAAAGATCCCAAATCAACTAAGAATAACCAAAAACCCACTTCCATCCAACCTGACATCAGAAAACTTGAGCTAAGTACTTCTAACAGACCTTACCTACTGCATCTCCAAGAGCTTCCAGCAAAGGAATTCCTTCTCTGATTATTCTTCCATTAAATGTATAAATTTATAGATTGACTTTGCAACAAAATGAACTAAATACTCCAACTTTAATATTCATTCCTGCTAAGAAGTAATTTTAACTGTCATTCTAGGTATTATATATTTCAGAATCTGAACATTAAATTTTCAAACTCAAGTGGTTAAACAGTAATGTCTTAATATGTGGCATTTTACTTGGGGATCAACATATATTTTGGAGAAAAGCCTTTGAAAAGCAAAGTGTCTAAACTTGGAAAAATAGTTCTCCCTACTAATAAGTTGAAATCAAAACAAAGAATAAACAGATAATTTATCAAACAATGAAAGTGAAAGGGACAGAATCTGTTATATTGGTGGTTGGATCTCAAGTTTTGCAGTAGAACTTCGAAATCTGACGATTGGACCCCAAAATGTGATGCTTGGACCCAAAATCTGACAGCTGAATGTCAAATCTGGGGGTAGAACCTCAAAATTTGGCGGTTGGACCCCAAAATTTGGTGATCAGACCCCAAAATTCAACGGTTTGATCCAAAATTTGGTGGTCAAACCTCAAATTTGGTGGCAGAACCTCAAAATTTGGTGCTTGCATCTCAAATTTTGCAGTAGAACCTCAAAATTTGACGATGGGTCCCACTGGGTGGCACTGGGAGGCTCCTGGGTGACACTGGTTCCCACTGGGTGACACTGGGATGACTCTTGGTTCCCACTGGGTGACACTGGGTGACACTGGGAGGCTCTTGGTTCCCACTGGGTGGCACTGGGAGGCTCCTGGGTGACACTGGTTGACACTGGGAGGACTCCTGTTTCCCACTGGTCGACACTGGGAGGCTCCCAGTTCCCACCGGTCGACACTGGGAGGCTCCCTGTTCCCACTAGGTGACACCGGGAGGGTGACGGTGCCACTCAGTAGACACTGTAGCAGAATTTATTAAAGGGACTTACAAGCTTAAAAACTTAATTTAAAACATGTTCAAGTACTTGTTATCCTCACTAAAAATCAATGGACCAAATCTCATACATCTCATATATATTATCAGAATTCCACTTAAATCAAAGAGTTGCCTTAGTGTAAGTGAGGAAGGCATTTGCCCTGTGGGAATGTTCATTCAAGTAATCACTTCAGGCTTGCTCCTATCCTTGTTGAGACTCATCAATAACTCAGTTGTCAACTTGTAAAATCCAGTCCTGCTGTGGGAGTGAAGCATGACAACTCTGCATCATCTATGTACACACTGAACAATTTCAGTGAGGGAAAACCTGGCTCTCAGCCAGCCCAGGTTTTGACAAAAATGCATAGAACAGACACATTTTTGTTCTATGTGAGAACTCTTCTCTAGAGGTAAAGGCAGCATAGTTAGAACAGTGCATCCACCCACTTCCAATATTATTTTGTGGGTTTATTTTCAATACAAAGTAGGAAGCAAAGCATAAGCAAAAGTTCAGGTGGAGGGGGTTTCCCCCCCCTGTGATCCCGCGCTCTGATTGGCTGCCGGGGCTGCCGGTCACGGGCGGCTCCGCCTCCCGGCTGCCGGCGGCAGCCGCGTCCCCGCCCCTCCGCCCGGCCGAGCCTCCCCATTGGCCGCCGCGCCCGCCAATCCACCCTTGGTTGTTTTTTTTCCCCCTTCAAACGGGCAGAGGCCCCGCCCCTTCCGCCGACCGTTAACGCCGCAAACAACCCGCCGCCGGCCCCGCCCCTCCGCTTCCGCCCGCCTTCCGAACCCAATATGTGCTAAAATCACCCTGTGTTAGCCCAGATTTTAGCATAATTCTATTTAAACTTGAAGGAGCAACATGCCATCCATCCTTACTGCACTTCTAGCTGTCCCCTCCAGCCTTCCTACTGTGTTTTAGTCCTTGTTTCCAGATGTACATGACTTTTTTGTAGAGGTACCATTCTGTACACAGATCCATAAAGCATTTTGATCAGTGTAAATACCACATAGATGAATATGCACCTGTATTTCTACAAAGATTGTTTTATACCCTCAATTCAGTAATGAGCCCGGGAGCAGCCCCAGATCCTGCAAGGGGGCTGGGAGCTGAGGGAGCGGCAGGGAGAGGAACCCCAAATACCCCAGCCTGGAGGGGCAGTGGGTGAGTGGAGCAGGGGTGCACCTGGGGGGCACGGGGATTGCACCCCTTGTGTGGGTAATGCAAGTGTGGGTAGGGGCGATGCATCCCTGGGAGTGAATGATGCACTCCTTGATGCGGGTCCTGCAGCCCTGGGAGGGGGTGATGCATCTCTGGATGCAGACAACGCACCCCCATCTGTTTTCTATCTTTAAATCAGCTTTGGTTCTGCATGCAGTGATCATTCCTTATCAACAGATTTTATACACATATACCCATCTCACTGTATCTACTCAAAATTCACTGAGTCAGTCAGAATAAACTACATATTTCATTTTGAATTATTCCTGCAGAAAGGTGTTTATTTCTTTGCACAAAAAAAGCATGACTTCATGGCTGCCTATAATTTACTACACTGAGAGAAAAACAGATAATAATATTGCATCAGAAAAACCTCAAAAATAGCTGAAAACCGTTATATAATTGTGATACACAAAGACCTTTACGCACAAATAATGCAAACCTTGCATAATAAAGACCCAGTGAGCACAGTATAATTTGAGTATTGTATCCTATGCTGCTGGATCTCCGTGTTTAAGTCATTATGATTAAGTAATTGATGGCTTGTAGGAAATCAGTTAATAGTCTCAGACTTGCTCCTGCTGGGCAATTGTCAACATCATAAAAATGAGGTAATTATCCCATTGCTATAGAAGCTCAGGTGAGAGGAAATGAGGAGGATAGGTATTAAGTCATCCTGAACACAAAAGATTGCAGAGTGCAGTTGTATTGCTTGAGGGATCTTGCAGCAGTTCACAGGCTCATATTGCCCTTCCTGCTGCCTCTGCCACCAATCAAGAGCTTCCTCTCAATTCCTCATTCAAAACATATGAGCATTTAAACATCTAATCAAGTCTAGCTGTCTTTCACAGTGGGAAAACACATATGGTAACTATTTTACCCAATAAGCAATAATGGACTTGAATATAATTCAGTCTACTAAACATGCTTGTAAAATGGGAAGGGGAATCAAATTCATTTTGATTTATGAAAGGAATACAATAGTCAGTTAACACTTCTAGAAAGGAGTAGAACTGTCTTGGCATTTACTTCAGTCTATTCTGTATTTCTGCTGGAGTTTGTTTTCTCCCAGGGAGCATAATTCCTTTAATCTGAAATGGAGTCTTCACAGGTGGAGCACCTTGCCTGTGGTGTTGCTCAATTTCCAAGTCATGCTGGCCCAAGAAGAATATTCAGGTTACACTGAATATGCAGTACACTGAAAAACCATCCAGGTGGGGGGGGTGTGAGGGAGATGGGGGGGTTGGGGGCCAAATGGGTGGGGTTTGGGGGTTTAAATTTGGGAGGTTTGGGGTCAAATTTGGTTTTTTGGGGGTCAAATTTGGGGTTTTTTTCATCAAATATTGGTGTTTGGGGTTAAATTTTGTGGGGTTTGGGTCAAATTTGGGGGGTTTGGGGTCAAATTTGGGGGTTTGGAGTCACATTTTGGGGGTTTGGGGTCAAATTTGGGGGGTTTGGGGTGAAATTTGGGGGTTTCAGGTCAAATTGGATGGAGAACAATATGGGGATTGGAGGAGAAAAGTGTAAGAGAAGATCACGCTCATGAGCACCTGATGGAGCCTGAACACTCCTAAGTCTCTGGGACGTGCCAAGATGCATCCCAGAGTGCTGAGGGAACTGGCTGGTGTGGCTGCCTGGACACGCCCCATGATACCTGAAATGTTCAGGTTGTAAGGGGAAGTCCCTAGAGACTGGAGAAAGGGAATCACAGGGACCATTTCTAAAGAGGGTAGAAAGAAGGCCCCTGGGAACTAGTAACCTCAGTAAATTAATGGTCTAGCTTTGTCTGCCTTACTGATTTTTTCCTGTTATATACAAAGTTGCACTAATTGAATTTTCTTAAGGGTAATAAATAATATATAGCTATATGTTGACTTTCACAACTTTATTGTACAGTAGGTGTTAATGCAGCATAGCTGATTAGAGCTTTCATACCCCTGTGAATGTGAAGCTGGAAGAGTAAAAGCAAGTTCAGCCTCTTTGACATTTTTTCTGTGTTTAGAAACACCTCTTTAAAACCAAAGTAGGGGTATTTAAAGGTGATAACTACATTTCAGGTATTCTGCTCATACTCTTTTCTACTGGAGAGCCTTTTCTTCACTTACTGTCAGGATTTTTTTAATGGTTTAGACAGCTTCCCTTAGTATAACAAGTAGACTAAGCAGAACACTTTGGAAAATAGGGAAGTTTAGACAAATTCCTGACTACAATTTAAGCATCTTAACAAATCTCTGGATGGTGACATGTGAACCTAAACAAAGACTAGGCAGTACCTAAATAAATCATTGGGTTATTAATATACAATAACTTAAACAGCAGTAGGAAAGATTATATCCTTGTGGGGAAAAAAAAAATTAATAAATCAAGTGCCTTAGTGACTAGGACAAAATAAACATAAGCCAGCAGTTGTAAAAATAAACCAGCAGTTTCCAGTCCCACCTTTTTAGTTGCAACAGCGAGGTGAATTTGTCTTTTTAGAGAAGTTTCTTCAAGAAAAAGCTGATATATAGGTGCAGGTGCTTGAGAAAGATATAGCACCTCCTTTCTCTTTTTTTCCTTCTCCTTCCCTTTGCCCCAACATCACTCAGTTCCCCCCTCCTTCAAAGCACTGGTCCTTTTCTCAATAAATTGGTGTTTAGGCAAGTACCATCTGCACTTACTTTGTTGCCCAAATAAGAATGGGGTGCACTCCAATAATATGTCTGTGGCAGTACTTTTTGTGCAGCCACGTTGCTGATGCTAAGTTGCTGATGTCCATCAAATCTCTTCTGCTTGGGCATAACTCTGATGAGACCTGGTAAGTCAGTCAGATACCAGCCATTCATGTCTTCTACCTATAATGAGAGACCAAAAAAAATGCTCCTGCCCCTCCATCCTCCCTTCCCCCAGCCACAGCAAACTCCCTGCACCAGCTGAATACTGGGACAGTCACTAGATATGGGGCAGAGCTCCATGGCACCTTGGAGCAATGGCATGGAGAATCAGAACACCAGCGGGCTTCCAAGTTAAGGCACCATCTACCCGAGAAAGGGTGGTGAAGGAACGGCCTGTAGCCCACCATGATGTTTTACAGCACAGACTTACCTTGTTTTCCTGCCCCACACGCGAACCGGCAGCGGGGAACGCGACCCCACGCGGGCACGAAGGGGTCCCTGGCACCCCCAATCGCCCCGGCGTGGGGCAAGGCGCCCCGGGACTACCACAGTGCACGCCCCCACTGGCCGGGGCCGTGGCGCCCCCCCCCCCCCTCCCCCCAACCATAGAGTGCCCAGCCACGGGACGCAGCGCGCCCGCGGCCCCACGGAGCGCTCCGGCCCCGCGCCCCGTAGAGCGCCGCCTGCGGCGGGGCGGTCAGCCGCCGGTACCCGCGTCCCGGCCCCGTTAACGCTGTCTCGGGGCTCGCCGTGCTGTAAAGTATTTGCTGTGAGGAAGAAATACAAATCTTAACATCTAAGACCAATTAATACTTCTTGGTTTAACAATTAATTCAAAAACATAACCTGTGAAGTGCTGATTCATTTTATAATTGATGTTGACATCTCTGAATGTACTGGCCAGGTATTGTGGTTAAACACTGCCAGACTTCATTATGGTGAAGTAGGTTGCTGTAGCATAAAAATGTTTGCTTCCTGGGCACTGTCTCAGGCCTCCTTCCCATTGTCTCTTTACTCAATGATCATGTGTTTCATCCAGTGCCCAGAAAGTCTATGCTGCCTTTGCCTGCAGATGCAGGCTGCAAAGCCACATACACATACCCCTCTAACTCTCCCCTCTCCCCAAGTTCTATCACTCTGTCTCATTCTTGAGACCTTGAAAATGAAAACTGTTTTACCTAAAACAAGAAAGCCCAGTATCTAAGACAGTATTTAGTGGGAAATAGCCATTAAAAGGAGAAAAAACAAACAAACAAAAGCAAAACCAGGAAACAAGCTTCCAGTTACATTACCTTCAGTATTTCTGGAAAGCTCCCTATGCCCTGCAGAGGTCCATGTGTCTCTCCTCTGAGCCCAGCTCTGGCAGTGAGCTGCTTAATTCAGTGGGTTGGCTGGTAGGGCACTGGTGAAAAGATTATTTACCCCCTTTGGGGCTGGAGATATCGCAAGGTTTACTTTATTGGCTTTTTTTCATATCCATTTTATTTATTTCAACCTGCAAAATTCCAGCAGCTGGGGGGATAAGGTGGGCAAAGAGATGGTGCTGTCATCTCCATGTGAGGGAGGGGATGCTGCTGATGAGCCTCTTGGAGGGCTTTCTTCTCTTTTGTCAGCTTGGCGATGGTCTCGTCCAGAGCTGCCATCTCCTCTGTCAGGTTTTTCACCTTTGAGAGGAAGGGCACAAGGGTAAATAGAGGGAATAGATCCAAAAGTCCTGTGACAGCACAGAGCTCTTTTCTGCCTTGGAAGTGACAGATTCTGCCTCATACCTTGTTTTCTGTGGCATGTTTTTCCTTCTCAACCTTGGCCAGTGTTAGCTCAAGATCATCAATATCTTTCTTCAGCTCTCCATCTCCTTGGGAAAGTATTCTACTTTTTGATTTGTGAAGCATCTCTTAAGGTAGGTAGTGAAACAGTCTTTGCCAATGTTAGAATTTCATTATGAAGCTTGTTCTGAAAAGGTTTTATTCTAAACAAGGTTGTTTCTAATGCATCAAATGCACTTTAACCATACACTTGATTTCCACATCCATTACATCGCAGTCAACAGAAATCCTCATTAGAACTCCATCTGAATTGCAGAACTGCCAAGAGATTAATATTCCCAATTTTGTAAAGTAGATTTTCCTCTTTTCTTCAGAGGTACCTGTCAAGCTAGATAGAGCTTCAGATCTTTCAGTGTCAGACCATCCACCTCAGTCATGTTCCTAGGTGAGTAAAGTTTTGCTTCATAGAAATGTATTTTTGAAATGCAGTGAAACTAACTCAAAAAATTCAAAGGCTTGACTGAATTAGTGCCCCCTCTCCCATGCCTTGTTTAATAAACGTTATACAACAAAGGAATTCCTCTTTAAGCCTCTATAATTCTTCCACTGCTCAACTTTCATCTTGATCTTGTGAGCACCATAGTCTACTTTTCCAGCCGGGGTGGTCTTGCAGTCCCTCTCCCTGTATGCCATCTGGCAGTGCAGGAGTTGGGGTGGCCGGCATGGTGTCACGTGCCACACTGGCCCTACATGGTCCTTCTGGAGGAGCCCATTTATCTCTGTTTTTTGAACCGGGAGTCCAGAGGTGCTGTGTGGCTGAGTAAGATGAGGTGTGACCTGATTCCTGCTCTCGAAATGGTCGAAGTCCTTCAGCTTCTCAAGCTAATGAGTAGCCCTGCTTAGCCTCAGGGTGACACAATCGGGACCCTCAAAGGGACAGGATCAGGACCCTCAAAGGGACAGGATCGGGACCCTCAGGGTGACACGATTGGGACCCTCAAAAGGACAGGGTCAGGACCCCCATGGGGACAGGATCGGGACCCCCAAGGGGACAGGGTCGGGACCCTCAAAGGGACAGGGTCGGGACCCTCAGGGTGACAGGGTCGGGACCCCCCTGAGCACAGAATCGGGACCCTCAAAGGGACAGGATCAGGACCCCCATGAGCACAGGATCGGGGACCCCATGACCAGATCAGTGGGATTTCCACCACGTGCAAGTGCTTGTAAGAACTAGACCTACATTTTCAACTGCCCACCACTCCCTAAAATCAAGCAACACCAGGCAATTGTATTCAACTAGAAGCTTCCACTTGGCTGTGGGATTCTGCTCATGCTGCCTTGTGCTCAGGTGGTCTAAGCAATGGTACAGAGGCAGGAGGCTGGGTCAGTGCACCTTCATGCTCCTCTGAAGTGTTCAGGCAGCATCATGATGTCACTGGGAAATGTTCCTGGTTGGCCCGTGTGGGGCAGTGGGGGGAAGTGGGGGGGCCTGGGGGGCCGGGGGGGCGGGTGGGGGGCCCGGGTGGGCCGTGGGGCTGGGGTGGTACTGGGGACACTGGTGGGGACAGGGTGGTGGCACAAGGTCCTAACCGGGGTTTTTTTTTTTTCTCTCCCCGTGTCCTCGGCGTCCCCTCGGGTGGCCCCGATGTCCCCGCCTCCCCCCGTGGCATCCCCCCCCCCCCCGTCCCTCCTCCCGCGCTTTGGTGCCCCCCCTTTTCCCCCCTGTTATATAAACCACGTAACTAAAAACCCCAGACACAACACAGTCTTACAATCAGTTCTAGGACAATTTTGAGTATGCTCCTGGTGAGAGCACTGAGTATCTCTTGAGTAACTCTCTAACCAGCTTCTTCCAACCCTCTCTTAGGGAGAAAATCAATTTCCAGATATTAGAACCTAGAGTAGAATGTGAAAGGCCAGCTCCTGTCAATACAACACACAGCTCTCTGGCACAGCCCACGATTCCTAGTCAATTCTGAGATAAAAACCAGCAGATTACCAGACTGGCTATCACAGAGCCCTTGGCAATGACAAGTGATTCTCAAGGCCAACTGCAGTTCACTGATTTCCATTAAGAGTAGCTCATTACATGCTAAATTGGCCAGTGGGTATTTTATTCCTGGTTTATATTTGGCACTCTATAGACCAGACCAAGGCAGACAAATCTGCCTTATTTGTCTTTATGGAGAACTAGTGGATGGGTTTTAAAAAACTCTTTTCCTCTGCTTCCTTCTGAAGTTCACTCATATAAAACAAATCCTCTGATCTGAGTGGGAGGTTGGTAGCTCCTGAATCTCTTGAGAAATCAACATTATACTGACTGCTTTGACTTTTTGACTCACTCATTTTGACTCAAAATGGTGCACAGTGGCTGGAAAAATGACAAGCCACTGTTATATCTTGAGTGATTAAGTCAAAGATAATGACATCACTAACTGGCTGACAAAAGAATAAATAAATATAATCAGCAGTGATGTCAACCTTCTAACATAGTTTCCTGCATGGAAATCTCAGAAAATAAGATGAACAGAAATGAAATTTTAAAATATTATTAAACGTAAGTAGCTTTTGCTTTGTTAAAAAATGAAACTTTTAGCAAAATGCTTACATTTAAGCACAATATTGCTGCAGTCTTTATTAGTTCTAAAATGGCAAGTCTGGAATTATTTAGTTTTCCATGTGTCCTTAATTTGGTCTCCAATTTCCATGTCTTGCATATAGATAAATGCAATCTCTTACAAGGGGGATGCATGTAGCAAAGTTCAGTAATATGACAACTCTGCAAAAATATCTCTTAACCTTAGGTAATTATTAATTTTGTGGCTTGATCCACGTGTGGAAATCCCTACGCCCCATTTCCCAGGCCTAGCAGTACTGGTAGGAGATGGGACTTAAGAGTTTTGGCAATTTTCCTCTCACCATAAGACCAGAAATCAAAACAAAGCAAATAAACCCATGACAAGGAAGCTTTGCAGAACGTAGAGCCCTGACAGCAGCACTTGTCAGAGAGGAGCAGATGCAGTATCGTTTGCCTCCAAGATGGTTTGAGGTAACGTTGTTCCTGGGGAATTCTCCCAACAGAACAGGCATTTTAGGACGTGGAGCAAGGAGAGGAAGTTGGAAACTACAAGAAGGTAGCACAAACCTTTTGTTTTTTCTGCATTTTTGATGAAAAAATGAAAGCTGAATATGTAGGGGTTTTATAATTGCAGAAATATGTAATAGCCTGAAGCTGTACTGTGAAAAACAAACATTTTTTATTAGTAAAGTATACTTTTGTAATCATACGACTCTAATTTTATATAGTGTTTTCTGGAGGCTTGGAAAACAAAACAAAACAAGTTATTTTTCTAATGCTGAAAGTAAAAGACAAATTGTAGCTTTCCCACTACTGGTCTGTTCTTTTTTAAAAACGATGGTGTAACATTTATAAAATGCAGTAATATATAAGCATTTGTTCTCTTTCAGTGTTTATCAGGCTGAAGTGTCTGTTGAAATGCAGAGGTGTTTGATATTAAAAAGAGATTGCTAGTGGATAATAGGCAGACAGGTGTTTGGCTTTTCTTTGTGCTTGTCAAGGACAATGTCTTCCAGCACGTTACTGGGATAGCTCACAAACACATTCACATTCTCATCTTATTTTTTATGACTTTTCAGCATCTTTACTGGTAGCTAAGATTACAGTTTTTTATAGAAAGATAGAGTGAAGACCTGCATCTTGGTGCAATAGTCTGTGGACCTTGTCTCTGCTGCAAAGATGGCAGCCCTCCAGTGAACCCAACGTGGAATGTCACCTGAATCCTTCATTACCCAATCAAATAATTCACCTTCCTTAAGTCAAATTGTGTGCATCAGCATTTCTTTGAAAGAATATTCTAAGCAAGCAATGATAGATATCTTTCCTTTTCCCCCTGATTTTAAAGTTACTAATTCCAAATTACTTTTTCTTCAACAAAGACATGCTATTAGATACTACAGATTTATAGTTATTTCATCCCAAATGTAATCTGTGCTTGCTCATAAATTATCTGCTCTGAATAACTGATAACATTGCTGAGTGAGGAAGTCTAACTTTTTAAATAAATAAGTAGTATCTATAAAACACAAATTAAAATATAACTGCCTACTCATTATAAGTTTTCTGTACTAGGATATTCAGTCAACAAAAATTATCTTTGGTTCAGAAGTAGAGTGTCAAATATCTTCAGGGCAAACCAGTCATGTAAAAATACTGTAGAAGTTAGTTTGTGTTTCTTGCCTTGTTTGAAAGAAGCTGCTAAACTCAACCTTCTCCTTACTATCTGGCAGTGACTAATAACTAAATGTCATTAACAAAATGTCATTTCATCCCCCCTTGCTGACCTTATAAGGACTTGCTTAGGCTCTGCAGATCTCAATCTCACTTCACCTTCCATATGTTGCTCTCCTTCAATTATCCCCTTTAAGTAGCAGCCTCTGCTATAATTTGAAGAAGTCTGAAAAGAGCATTCCTTTCTTATGTGGAACTCATGTGGCTGGTTTTTATGCTAAGAATATAGTATGTAGAATAATGGAGGTTTTGCTCATTTGTTTTGTTTTGGTTTGGTTTTTTTCCTTGTTTGATTGTTTGTTTGTTACCATTTGCTTACTAAAATAAAGTTGTACAATAAGATAAAGACTAAAAACCTAGGGGGATTGTTCAGTATATCAACTAGAGGAAAACATATTGGCAAACCTCAGGGTTTTTATGCTGCTTTTTTGGTTGAGCTCTAACACATTATCATGAATGATCAAGCTGAACAGGTCAATTAGCAGAAATAGCTAACTTTATTTTCATGGGTATTCACTTGGTGTTTTTAGATGGGTAGGTCTCTTTCCTGTGCTTTCCTAACCTGTAGGTGACTATTTTGAAGACTTAGCTGCCTGTTAGGAACCTTAAAGCTTTTGTTAGTTTCATTGTCAGCACATCATCTTCATGGAAGGACTCCATCTACAATGATGTGCTTCTATGTGGGGTGGAGAGGTGCTGTTGGGTATACTCCTTTAGTGGTTGCCTTCAAGTCAAAACTTTGTGGCATGTGTTTCTACTTTCTATTGCAGGGAACAACAGAGTGAGGCTGTTGTTAAATAGGGTTTTATGTAAATGTTACTGACATGCATGAGTATGAATCTGCACATGGTGTATGTATCAAATGATCATAAATAGCTCCAGGTAATTTGTCTTTGCTTAACTGAGGGCAAAGTTTAAATCTGTTTACTTTGTTTTTTTAAATAGCCATGTAATATGCTAAGTCAGTTTAAATTTTTTTAAAACCTACATGAAAATGGGACGTGAAGGCAGCACATTTGTGAAAATATCTGGGGAGAGAAGGATTCCTTTTGTGATTTTCGTGGAAATTCCTCTTCTTTCCTGTCCCTCTCGGTTCATTCCAAGACATGTATAGGAAATGAGACCTGTAGGTAAATGGCAGCTTCCTACAGCCCAGATAGATGGTGGAAATCACATTTCCCCACCCCTCCAGGGTCAGAACACCGTAGCCTCACCCTCACTATTGTCTGTAGGTTTTTCCCTTGCTCTTCAGTATTTTCTTGACCTTTATAGGGCAGACTTTTCTGCAATTCTGTATCAGAAGCATTTCTTAATTCCAATGTGTTTTGCCTGAGAGTTCTCTAGTCAACACTTCTGTTAGTTCAACAAAAGAAGGAACTGTGTAATTTCCCATTCTTAGCATATGTTTCTAGACTCAGTTTAGGCTTTTTCCTTGCTCTTTCCACTGCATCTGCATTTTCTGTGGACTTGCTGTAGTAGTCAGATGTGACAACAATTTTAATCTAATTTTGTCTTGTACCTGCAAGGGAACTCAGTATTGAATATTAACAGCCATGCTGAGAGCTCACAAGCTGTAAGAAGCCATTCTCACCTCTGAGCATTCCCTGTGTACCCTTGTATTTGTGAAGAAATAGCAGATCTTAATACTTTACATGTTGAGTTTGGCTATCATACTGATGCACACTGAGCAGAACAGGAAAACTCATAGAGGACTCTGTTATCTAAATATCTCAAATAAGACAATTTGAAGCTGTACAGTACTGGATTTACAGTACAAAGTCTCCCTGGTTGCCTCTGAATGCTTCAGCCAAGCTTTTGATTCCGTCCTCCATGGCTTCCTCACAGACAAGCTTAGGAAGTGTGGATTGGATCATTGGGCAGCGAGATGGATTGGGAACTGGCTGAAGAAAAGACCTAAGAGAATTTTGGTCAATGAGGCAGAGTCTAGTTGGAGGTCTGTGGCTTGTAGCGTCCCCCAGGGATCCATCCCTATTCCATTTATTCATCAATGACCTGGATGAAGGGATAGAAAGTACTCTCAGCAGGTTTCCTGATGATACCAAACCGGGAGGAGACCACACAAGGCGAATGCAGTCTCACTGGGGTTTTGAACCGGAGGGAATATTACTGCATGGGATTAAATGCTTTTCTGGAATAACAAAATCAAGTCCAGGTGGTGTGAGGAGCTCAGTGCTGCTCCGTAGCAGCACGGCCAGCGAGGCAGAGCCTCACCAAGCAAGGGCTGGTGTTGCTTATCTGCCAGTTGCCAGAGGAGGAGAAAGCAAGGCAGAGACGATTTTGTTCATCAAGATGCCAAGAAGCCTTTGTTTATTAATTTACAGCTCTTTTGGATAGAAGCCACTGGTAGTACAGAGAAGAGATGGAGCTGGCCAAAAGTTATTTTTGTGGAGAAATTCCTCACTTGCCCCATCTGAAAAGGATTATTATACAGAAGAATTTACCCAAACCCACAGTTTGTATTTCTTTGTTGTGTTTCCCACACGATGGTGTGAATACTGGAGGGTTTCCATACAGCTCTTGAAGTGAACCAGTTTGTTGCCAGTAACAGTTCAAAATGCATCCCTGTTTTTCGAGTGGAATCCCAGTAGGATATTTCTTTTCGAAAGGCAGAAGTGTTGAAATTCTGCCAAGCCAGATGAAAGCTCTCCAAAACAAATAGCAACCCTCCAAAAAGCTGAGCAGAACCCCTGTGCTCGTGTTTCTGTGGGGGTGAGACCGTGGCCCAGGTCAGACCAGCTCACCCTCTCTCCATCACGTCAGCTTTGCCACGTTTCCAGCCCTCTAAGGGGGCAAACTGTATTTAAACCCTAATGGAAAACACCCTGTGCACACCCCTGCTGCCTCAAGGCCTTCATCCCTCCTTCCTCCTGGCCTTCTCCTTTAAGCTGTGGCTTATGGTTGAAATCATCACTACAGTCAAGATGAAGAAAAAGCTTTCTTAAGATAATAAGCTACTTTATTTTTTTCACATCCTGGGAAATAACTGGAAGTTGTGAATTTAGAATGACTGAAAAACAACTTTTTGTTCATCTGCCCTCTCAGTATTAAGATGCTTGTCATTTTTTTAAAAAACAATTATGCTAAACAATTCAATCAGGGGTTAGATCTGCTCTCACACCTATTTTCTGAGCAGATACTTAGTTCACATGGGACAGCAAAGCAAAAGAGTCTGTGGTCATTCTACCAAAAAGTCACAGCCCAGGAGACTGCTTTTCAGCCTGGTGTGGCACAAATATTGAGGGATGATGATGGGAAGTGCCTCCCTCATGCTCAGAAAAGAAGAGTATGTTTGGCCTTCATCTTCAAGGGCTCCACTTCACCCCAGTAATGGTGCATTAACAGCAGCTTGATTTTCATTTAATAAATAATAGGAATTACACTGTGGTGGAGCCAAGATTTTAAACAAGAGGCTCCCATAAATGTTGATAGTTTACTACAGAACAGAGGGCTAGAAGAAGTTGACTGTTTTGATAGCTTATTTTGAAGTTTTTCTTGAAGTGCTTCAAGCTATAGCCAGGAAAAACAACCCAGTGTGCTTCACATCACTGTTTTATCCCTTCTGGCTTTTCTGCAAGAAGTCAGGGGCTAAATGCCCTTGGCAAGTACCAATGGAGTGTGGGCTACGCTGAGGACCTCTTACATATCTTACCTGCTGCTTGATGAAGCAGAATGGAGTAATCTCCAGTCCTCGTTTATTTTTAGGCTTAAGTGTGGCATTTACTGAGAGCTTTAAAATGAACTGGTAAGACTTTCACACCTTTTCTGTTCACTCAAGATGGGGTTAGTTTCCCCTTAATCCATAGTTACAAGTTTTAGTGGGTTGGTGGGGTATTTAGTGAAGGGTTCCAGAGGAGACCTCAATATAGTTGCTGAGGAGCTCTTTACAGATTCTGAGCACAAGAAGAAATGCACTGATGCTGCTGTTACAGGGCAAAGTTCTGTGGAAATCCTGAGAAACTTTGAAAGTCCTATTCTTTCTTACAAGGATTTTATTTACCCTGGGGAAGGGTAAAATTTTCCAGTTTGGCATAGAGCTGAACTGCTTTACCAGTAAAAAAGAACTTGAAGCCTCCTTCGCTGAGAAGATAAACTTTTGTGATACAAGAAGAAGGCTAAATGTGCTGAAAATTATTGCACAGTGAGAGGGGAAAAAGATGTCTTAAAGCATTCTTCTTTTAACGGTGAAGACTAGTTAATGGAGTATTCAACACGTCAAACTTAACTAGGTCACATGAACTTTTTTTCTTCCCCACTGCCCAGGAGTTCCTCCTAACAAGCACTCTTTGCTGTGTCCCATAACCCCACACCTCCTCAGGAAGTGCAGCAGGCCAACTGCAATTGCTTGCAAACTCACTCAGCTGCATTCTAAGAACTGATGGCCCCTGCAAAGGCAATAGACAAGAGGTTTGATGCATCTCATTCACTTTATGTCTCATTATATGTGTTTGGATGACTTTACCAGGCTGGCTCTTAAACAGCAATTCAAAATCACTTTCCCAAATGGGAGGGTACATTGCCTTAAAAGAATATTTTCATTCAAACTGTAGGTAATCTGAATCCTAGATTTTTTATTTTCATAGTAATATGATTTATAGAATAATCTGGGACTTCTTCTGTCATCGTTAAACGTTTGTGATTGATGCTGCCCACTCAGAGGCTTGTATTTTGCATTTCCTGATTTTCACCTGAAGATGTGGCTTAAACACTATTTTAACAGAAAGCCAAGGTATATTCCCACATACAAACACCTATAGAGGATGTTTCTCCACCATTTTCTCTGCACTTTGGGAGGCTTTTTAACATGGTTCCTTTAAAGACCAAATACTGTGGCCTGCTAGAAACTTCTGATGTTTAACGTAAGTTTATCTAAGTGCAACACACCATAGCTCTTAATCTAATTTATCTGAAGGACACAAATGTAATAAACATAACCTACAGAGGAACAGAACACTTAAAGAATAACAATATTAAAGCATGAGATTAATGAGCTAGAAACAGTGATCTTAATGTAGCTCAGGTCCATCCTAGAAGTACTAACTTCAGAATTGGGAAGACAGGTCAAAGAGTTGTTCATCAATGTAAAGCTGAATATGAGACCCTGTGGGCCCAAGTGACCAAGAAGGTCAACAACATCATGGCTTGTATCAGCAACAGTGTGGCCAGCAGGACCTGGGAAGTGATTCTCTTGTACTTGGCACTGGTAAGGCCACACCTAGAATACTGCAATGTTAATCTTAAAATCCTCACTACAAGAAAGACATTGAGGTGCTGGAGCATGTCCAAAGAAGGGCAGTGAAGCTGGTGAAAGATCTAGAACACAAATCTTATGAGGAGTGGCTGACCTGAGCAAAAAGCAAATGTATAGGCTTTTAAGGATTGTCAGAGTATGTAATGGGCATTCAAAGTCCCAATGGCTAGTGAGTTGCTCTGTCGTTCTGAATGTACCCTAACAGGTGATGCATGAGAGAAGTTAATGTTATCACAAAGTGCTTTAATGTCATACTAAGTTTTTTTCTGCTTTTAATCTGCTTTAATATCTTAATATATTAACAAAATTATTTCCATGCACTGCATGTGACCCTGAAGGCCTTTAAAAGATCCATTTGCACATTATTTAGTACCCCATCTCAACACCTCCAGGCATGGGGACACCCCCATCGCTCTAGGCAACCCATTCCAACACCTGATAACCTACTCAAAGTCCCCAGTATGTATATATAGCTATTCCCCAGTATACTTGTTATCTTACTTCTTTATTAATGACAAGGATAAGAATTTTGAAATAAATTATTTTAAAGTGAGGAAATCAAACTTAGAACATCCATGTAGGCGAAACAGTTCAGAGAGTTCACTTATTTAATAACAGTTAAATTTTAATCCCTCCTGTATTTAAAAATAGCTAATGACGTTTGTTCTCCATGTTACAATCAAACTCCAATTTCCCACCAAAGGCCGCTTGAAAAAGATGAAAACTGAAAAATTAATCATGTAATAAGTCATCCATCACTTTCAAAAAAGCATTAAAATGAAGGCTAAGTAAATCTATGTAAATGTATACAGTTGCTCAGATGCAGATTTGAGTATATCCTTCTCATTATTAAGAACAACCTTTTTTTTTCTTTTTTTGCCAAGACTGGATGTATTTGCAAGTGCCTTAGAGGTTGATATGTATTTGTATTAATGATGCTTTAAAACGTTATGCAATAATCTAATTTATTCCATTGTGCTAAATTCCTGTTTGCCAATTAAGAAAGGAACACTGTGCCAAAAAGAAGACAAATTCCTCATTTAAAGTGAAGATGATATGAATAATTATGAGATTTGAATAGAAAAGGATAAATTTATTTCATTTTTAAATGTAAGTGTAGAGAACAAGTTCTTTTCTGGGGAAAAAATGGAACAGAAGGTGTCCTGAGAGAAGCCCCTACTGAGAATATCTAGGAAGATCTAATCAGAGCAAAGATAAAACTGTGTATCCTATAGGTTATAAAGGTTTCTGTGAGCTTTGTTTGCAAGTAGGGTTTCATAAGCCACAAAGTCTGAAATCTTATTTTTAAATAAGAGGGGTTTTCTAATGTACAGAAGTAGCTTTTATCTTTTTTATTTTTTACAGGTTATAAAGGAACAAATCTGCCACCAGAGGAAAGACAAATGACTTAGAGAAAATTCTTAAAGCTAAGTTGGGTGTTTTTCAATGTCTAGGACAGATTCTTTAGGTCTCTTCTGGGAAAGGTTTAACTGCTTTGTTACTTGTTTTATAGATATTTCTAGGCTTAAGGAACACCACAACAGGTGAAACTGGAGGAGTCTAGGTTGCCACAGCCATTTCCTTCATGTCTGCTCCTAAGCAATTTTTAGAGCAGCTAAATATAGCTGTTTTCCTACAACACTTGAACACTTTGTTTCAACATGTTCTCTTTTCTGTCACTGACATAAAAAAATGCTCTCTTACAGACTCACAGAGACTGCCACAACTCTGATTTTCCTGACAACAGAAGCAGAAACCAACAATTTTTATTTTATTCTTCTTTATCTTGTTTCTGCTAGCTGGAGAAGTGAGCTGAGTGTCCAAAAAAGGCAAGTCTATGCAGTTTTAAAATTAAATGCACTGAGCAAAAGCACGTTTCCATTTTTGTGTTCTTCACCAAGATACTAACTTCCTTGTTTTGGTTTCTAATCCAATTTTGAAGTACCTCAGTGACTATAAGAATCATTAAGAGTGAAGTCAGAACTTACTAATGGACAAAATATACAATAATTTTGCAGTGGATGCAGACTGAGACTGAGGAGGAGCTTGGCTTTGGTCCTAAATTGCTGTGACCATGGGAAGACACTGTCCCTGTATGAGACCCCAATTCCCCACTGCTGTGCCTCAAGACTTGCAAGTGCTGTGGGGCAGTGAGTGCCTCGCACTGCACAGCAGGATCTTGGCCAGACAGTGAGACAGCTGGAAGCTCCAACAAATACTTCCTTGCAGCCTTACTGCAAACCCAGGGGAGACATGCCAGCTTTGGCATGCTCATTGTGGAGCTGGGCCACAGGGGGGCAAGGGGATCATTAGGAAAAAAAAAAATAAGGCTGTTAAATGTAAAATAAATGTTTTATTATTTTATTAACAAGATCAAAATCATTATTTTTATTAACAAGAATCAAAGAAGAATAACATTACCATTTAGTTATACTCATAGAGAAGAATGTTGGACTTTAAGGTGGGAACAATCCTGCATTGAGTAAGGCTCAATCTAAAGGTGTTGGGGAAACAATATATCTCAATTTTCATTAAATATATCTCAACAGTAGGTAGAACTACTGTATTTTGTTGCAGTCAGACTTGCTGAGCATTAAGAGCAGTCTGTGGCCTGAGTGATTGGATTGTTTTTCTTAACCTGAAAAAGATATCTCTCTAGCTTTTCTGTTACCTGAAAGCATTCAGTTGAGTCTTCCATTTTCTGCAGCTTCTCACAATAAAGAATGGCTCAGCTGTCTCATGGACATCAGTCAGAAAGCTTGCAACCATCGGCATCTTATCATCATTGTGCATTTCAGCTCTTGGTCACAGTCACATGATCTTCCACTGAAATTGGAAGCAACATCAGCTTTCGTGGAATTGGAAGGCCCGGCAGTCGCTCCGCACCGGAATCAAGGTTTATGAGAAGCTGGAAGAAGCAAGAAAGGAGAAGACAGGTATAAATGCAGAGGTGCTTCTATCACCTTGCAACTCTTCCCTCTCTGAATATGACCATGTCAAAAGGCTGTGGGGCTAGGTCACAGTTTCCTTGTTTTTACTTGTGTCTGCTATGCAAAGTCCAACTGACAACTTGATGGTAAATGCTGCCTTTTACTTAGGAGTGTAACGATAGTGAATGGCATAGGAAAGGAACAAATATAACATTGTAGCAGCAATCTATTAGATTTTTGGTTTAGATTTTTAAAAACAATACAGAACCCCACAGTATAACAAGTTTTTACTCCTGCAGTCCTGGGCTTTTATCTATCCCTCAAAATGACCCTGAGAATATTGTTACCCACAAACATGAGGGCCATCTAAACTAAACCATCAGGTTTGATTTTCATTTGTCACTGAGAAGAAACAAGGTGCTTGATATTCTACTGTGGTACAGTTTTTTATTAGGCTCTTCAAGAAATAATTTGGAGAACAGACTGGAACCAAGTGACACTGTCTGAACAGATGCCACAATTTTTCATGCCTTTTCCTCTTTAGGATGGTGAGGGACCATTCATAGTCAACTTATTAATTAATGTTCCTGATATAAAACTTCCTATACAAAATTATAAGGTAATATTGAACCTGTGTTCAATATGCAAATACATATGAAAGTACAAGTTAATAATGCTAATAGCTCATACCAGCTGCATAAAATGCCTTTTTTTTTTTTCTTCTTGGGTGGGGCGCTTCGGGAACGCGGGGGGGGGGGTGCTGCTGGCAGGGGGTGTGCAGCGGGGCTCCGGGGATGTGCTGGGGCGGCTGCGCCCAGGCGGGAAGTGGGCTGGGGAGTGGCCCTGCTTTGCCTTCTGTCAGCCGCTGGCTCTGTCCGTGTGGCTGGTGTCAGGGGGGCTTCTCGGCTCGCCGACGGGCCCGGCCCCCTCGTTTCCCCGGGCCCGAGTCTCAGGCTGGCGAGGGGAGCGGTGGGGTGGCACGAATCAAGCGAGCGGCTGCGGTACTCGTTCCTCTCCCCCCGGTTCGGGCCTTCTCCCCCCGCCGCACGGCCCCCGTCGCGCGTTTCCCCGTCGCAGTCTCCCCGCCCCCCGGTACCCGCTCCTCGCACCCCGCCGCACGGCCCCCGTTGCGGGCTCCTCGCCCCCCGGTGCGCAGCTCCCCGCGGGCCGCCGCCACCGCTACCTGCTCCCGAGGGTCCCGCTTCCATCCCATCCACGCGGGCGCCGCTGCGAGCCGGGGGCCGGGGGCCGCGGGCAGGGCCGGGGCCGGTGGCATGAAGGATGAAATGTATCTCTCCAGCCCAACACACAGTCTTCTTTTCATTACCTGCCACAGGAGTGCCTCTGATCCATGAGGCTTGGTGCATTTGTTTGCCTGTATGTCAAATTGTTAGTCCACTGAGGAGATCAGAGAATGTGGGAGGCTGGACATGCATTTTTAGTGTCAGTAAATCCTCAGCAAAAGATCCAGGAGCTGGCATTACAATATTCAGAACAGTAATGATCAGAAATCTATTTTCCAAATCTTCACACTTTTACGTAACTAGGCTTATAAAACAAACCGTAGTGGGAGCGCAGTGCAGATACCAGTTCCTTGATGATGCAGATCTAACAAATGCAACTTAAGTACCAAGACTAATACACATGGATTAACTCCCAGTATCAGCCATGGAGGTGGCGTTAGAAGGCCTGAAGCAATCTCCAATTCTGGTTGATCAGATTCAATGGAAACCTGTTGTTTGTTGGCCAGCTGGGGTGACAGGTGGGCAACATGTGACTCTATGGGTCTGTCCTTACTGAAAGTCACTGCACACTCAACCTCGGCGCTGCGGCTGCGGGGAACACGGGGAGGTGTTCAAGGGGAGCGGGGTTTGCCGTGGCGGACAGCTCCTCGTACTTGTCGTGCTTCTCCATGGAAGTTCAGAAGAGATCAAACTGCTTCCTAGCGGTGCCAGAGCGGGTGCCGGAAAGATTGTAGTTTAAAGCCATGTGATTAAAAATAAGTTTCTTTAAAGCGCTGAATTCCGTTTGTAAAAATAGATGGCGAACATACGGTACAACATAAAAATCCATGTGGTCCTGGAAAAAAAAGGAGCTAAACAATAGAAGATAGCCTTGAGGTGGAACATTTCCAGTTCTGTGTTGTGCTTTATCATAAAATTCTGAAGACCAAGAACCAAGATAAAATATCTGGTGTAACAGAATAAAGCAGGAAGAAGGGAAGTACAAGTGATGGAGTTCACCTCCTTACCACATTCTGTAGAACCAACACTGGGCTTTCTAAGGTAACTAATAATTCTACTGAGCAATTTTATTCTGAAATGTAATAATTCTAGAAATGTTGAGAGATCAGTCTTGAAGATCACCAAAGCAGTGTGCACTGGCAGCCAAGAAGGCCAATCCATCCTGGGCTGCATCAAGAGAAGTGTGGCCAGCAGATGGAGAGAGGTGATTCTTCCCCTCTACTCTGCTCTAGTCAGACCTCACCTGGAGTATTGTATCCAGCTCTGGAGCCCTCAGCACAGGTAAGACATGGACCTGATGGATTCTGTGGTAATAGTGATAAATTATAAGCTGTCTTGGATAATGGCAGTGTTTAGCACCTCTCACAGAAGGCTCTGGGACTTCTTAGCACCTTGACAATATGGCACTAAACCTTCAGAGAATTCACAGAGATTATCTATCACTTTGCATCAGAAAAGTATGTGATCTGCCGCTTATCCCCTATTTGTTATTTAGCTAATTAAGAGCAGTATTTGTGTTTCCATTACAGAGGTAATAAATTTTCTGTTCCGTGAGACTTTAAGACTCCAATTTTTCTTTTCCAAATATAGCTGAATAGAAACAGAATTTAAAGGCATATTCAACATCCAACAGATGTATATGTTTTGTTTACCTTTGATAATTAAAAAATACTATGCAGCTGGTGGGAACAAGTGGGGAGGCACAGAAAACATTTCATTATCTACAACCTGCCCACTTGTGTTCCCAGAACAACATCTGTAAAGATGGGGCTTTTGTAATTCATTTTGAAAAATAAAGCATCTTCCCTTGCCTCAGCAAGGACTAGTCATACTAAATGAAAACACAAGGGAATTGGACTGAGACCATGCCAAAAAAGCCTTGATTTTATTTATTTATTTATTTATTGCTATACTTTTGGTTTTACATTCAGCTAAAGCAGTCCAATACCTTGTTCAATATCTTTATGAATTATCTAGATGAGGGGATTGAGTGCTTCCTCAGCAAATTTGCAGATGACACTAAATGAGTGGGAGTGTCAGTCTGCTTGAGGGTAGGAAGGCTTTTCAGAGGGATCTGGTCAGGTTGGATCTGAAGCCAATGGTATGAGGTTTAATAAGACCAAGTGCTGTGTCCTGCATTTTGGTCACAACAACCCCAGGCAACAGTCCAGGCTTGGGGAAGAGTGGCTGGAAAGCTGCCTGGTGCAGAATGACCTTGGGCTGAGCCATCTCTTTAGATACTAAGTATTACGACTCACTGTGCCAGGCTGGGATTGCTGTTTCATATCTTTAAGATTGACAGGGGAATTTACCGTATGACTCACTCACAGAACTGTTTTAGAGTTGAGATTTGTAGGAATTCTGTTGGGACCAAAGAGGAAAGTCTGTGCACACACAGTAACAACATAATATTAAACATTAGCTGCCTCTTTGGCCTTTACAGAATTTGCCAATTTTGGTATTTATCAAAAGTGGAAAATACTTGGATTTAGTGATGTACTTTCTGTTTTTCTCTAGCTTGTTTCTATACTAGTAAATTCTACAAAAATGAAGAAAGAGGAGGATTTGTAGGCAGCCCCAGAGAGTAAAATTAAACAAAGCCTATTTCAGCAAGGTCCATTTTTTTTTTCTCATCTGTTTCTTTCCACTGAATATTATCCTTCAGTCAAAAAGATTCCTTAAGTCTAGCAATATTTGGCAATTAGTGAGCTGAAATATAGGAAATATCCTATCATGGAAAATAAAGAAGAAATTAAAGATGCTAAATCATGTTCTCTCAATTTCAGGAGCTACAAAGATCCATATTAAATCAGATTGAAGTGTGCAAACAATTGGAACACCTAGATAGCTCAGCAAGAGATGAATTTAACCCAATAGATCTGCAAGCTGCAAGTAAAATTATGATTTACTATCAAAACCAGCTTGAAGAAATGAGCCATAAAATGCAGATCCGCGAGACAGTCCTTAAAGATCTGGAAGCTTTTATGGCCTCGTTGAGGAAGATTCAGTCTTCCATCAAATGCCTCACAGATCCTCCAGGTCAGAGACACTGGAGTTGGGACGCCCGAACTGGGAGACACTGGAGTTGGGGACACCCCAGTTGGTGGCACTAGGAGTGGGGGACCTTTGGGACACCCAAACTGGGAGACACTGGAGTGGGGGCACCGAAACTGGGAGAGACTGGAATTGGGATGCCCAAACTGGGAGATACTGGAGTTGGGGCGCCCAAACTGGGAGAGACTGGAGTTGGGGGGGCACCCAAACTGGGAGAGGCTGGAATTGGGGGGGGACCCAAACCGGGGGGGACTGGGGTTGGGTTTTGATGCTTTTCACCTTCATAATTGTAAATCCATTCCTTTGTTATTCTGTGACTCCCACTGTGAACAAAACTGACCTAACAGGCAGTTACTTGGTTACAAGCTGCTATAAAATCAAAAGATTGAGATATATTAATATTCCAAATAGAGATTTTTAAGCAACACTGATAGTAATGTCCTAATGGTGTCATTGAAATGAGGTTGTATTTCCAATATAATTGGAGTCATACACAGTAGCTGTTGCAAGTGATAGATTTTCACTGGGATGTGTGTTCACTACCACTTCCCTTGGACAGCCTGTTCCAATGCTTCACCACTCTTTTAGTAAAGAAATTTTTCTCAATGTGCAGTCTAAACCTCTTGAGCCCATTTCCTCTCATCCTATTGCTAGTTACTTGGGAGAAGAGACGAACACCCACCTCACTACAACCTCCTTTCAGGTAGTTGTAGAGAGCAAAAAGGTCTCTCCTCAGCCGCCTCCAGACTAAATAATCTCAGTTCCCTCAGATGCTTCTCATAAGCAGTTCTCTAGACCCTCACCAGATTCAGGTGGCTTCAACGATTGAATCCTAAAGCAAGCATTTCATCAGGAGACTTTCAAATCAACAAACCTGATCCTGTTTTGGACAAATCAATACTCGGAACCCAGCACCTTCATCTTCTAGAGATGCAGATCCCTTTAACACTGTCTTGGAAAGGTTAGGCAACAGCAGCACCTGAGAAAGCTACTTTCCATCATTTCCACCATGAAACCTGGATGTAACCTCCTTGAGAAGAAGGGTAAGAGCAAGAAGGGAGGGTTTTTCAACAGATGTCTTTAAACACAGCTCCACCTAGCATTCGTGGAAACAGATGCTTCTCCAAAGCTTCATTCCCAACTGCTTTGTCGAGCACGACAAGCTGGTCTTGGGTTTAAAAAGCTCCAACCAAGAGGAAAATAAGGGTTTCTTTAAAGGCAAAGCTCACACCTACAGCTCAATTCCCTCTGCCTTTAGCTCATCCTTCACCCTGCAGATCCCTGCCTTGCAGCAGGACACAGCCAGGCACAAACCTCAGCTCCCCCCAGGCAGGGTCAGGCTTTTCCTGATACTGAGACTGACGTTTCACAGAAGCACATCTGCAGATGGGAATGGGTGATGCTTTCCATTACGTGGGAGTGTGGTAGTAAAAATGAGATGTTTTGGGCTGACACCAGACCCAACAGATCCTCAACTGGGACTCTGTCTCCCAGGGAAGGCTAGTGTTTTTATGCATTGCAAAAATCCCAGCACAAATCAGAACTCAAGCATGACTGAGCAAATGCTTGAGTATATGAATGTCTGGCAAGTCTTCCCTTCCATGGTTTATGGTGCAAGACACCATCTACAGAAAGACCAACACTTCTGACAATTAAAGAAGTCCAAAAAAAGGAGAAAAATTATGGCTAGATAACAGCAAATATTATTCTACCTATTCTGTAGACATAATGCTCACCTGAAGCCATTAGCACTACATATTTTATGGCAGTTCTCCCCAGAGTTCTTCCCAATTTCAAAGTTAACATATTTCATAGAATCACAGAATATACATATACATCATGTCCAGAATAAAAGGCTGGTGGGCTAGGCTAGGCTATGTATATCTATAATATGCTTTTCGTGGGGGATCCTCACCTCTTCCAGACAAACGACTTGGAGAGCAGGTCAGTTGGCCAGTGTTTATTCTCTTTCCTAACAGCACAGCCCAGGTGAGTCTCAGTAGATGCTCTGATAATCTGTTGTCAAAGGTTTGGGAATTGCTCATGCATTTTAAAATCTGATTTTCTTTATGGTGAGGGACAGTTCAATTAAGGTTGAGCTGAGCCCTTGAGCTTATTTCTGGGTACCCATTTTATCACTTGTGCATTTGAATAGAACTTTTGCAGTGGTTTAAGGGCCTATTGAACCACTTAACCATATAAACAGTTGCCCATCCAGCAATTCATCTGTCTGTCCCATCTGGGTTGAGTACCACTGTGATTGAAACTATTCCCCATTACTTTCTACTCTGGGACAGATCTACAACCTTTCTCTTTGTTTTTTTGACCCACTTTTGAAACTCCCTGGTTGTTGGATCAAAGTACTTGCTGGCTCTGGCCCTTTTTCAAAGACAGGGCACTTGCTGCTTCTGCATGTCAGTTTGCCCATCTGTTAAATGGAGCTATTAATACCTGCAAGAATCCGCAGAAACCAAGGCTATATGCCAATTTCCTGTGTTCTTTGCTCTAGTGCAAATCATGAGCAACTACACAGACATGGACTGACTGGTATTTGTTTTTGGGTTGTTTTTTAATGTCTTACTTATATCCTTGGAGTCTGATTTGTAAACACCTAGAATTAGAGTCAGATTTTCAGCTAGTACAATGCCATATGGCTCATCCTGATGTTTGTAAGGACCTAAGTCTAACTGTAACCACTGCAGTCAGCCCTTGATTGGGCGTATTCTTTCAACAAATGTTCCAAAGATTGTAACTCACTATTTGAAAACCTAAAAACAAAGATTCAGAAATATCAATAACAGGGGATGCAACATCATAAAAAAAAAGTTTCCTGAAAATGATTCTCACATGACCAAAGATTTAATTAGAAATCTTCTTGGGGATTCAGTAATTGGAACAATAATTTGTTTCCTTTTCAGTGACTGCAGCTAGTCTGAGGTCACATTTCTTTGTATTTTTAAAGAAGCTATTTCATCATATTCTTCTCCCATTTTGCCAAAAGGATAGAGGTGAAATTTTGAGTTTTGTAAATCATTCAGAAATTGGAGTTTATTGGGACAATGAGAATTAGGCAATTCTTCACAGGAGTGTAAACCCAACATGTTCGAATATGCAGAACTCAGAATGCTTTTCCCTCACACACTCAGAGTATTCTGTTTCCATGGTAATGCTGTTACTCACTGTTGTTCTGCAGCTTTTATATGCAGCTTTAGAGTTTCTTGTCCAAGATGTTTTCTTCATATTCTGTCCTACTGGAGTTTTTATAAAGAAAATATCATAGTGTACTTTTTTTTTTTTTGCGTCGGCACCATTAGCAAATGGTCCAGCTGCAACCTTTGGGAGCTGGAAATAAGTTGTATTACCATTTCCCAAAGGGCCAAAAAAGGAGTTAGGATAGCCATTTGTCAGGCCGGTACAATACCAGGCACCAGTGCTGTTTTTCCACTAACAAGTTTGATTGTAGATATGGTTTTCAGACCATCGGAGAATCATGATTTCATTTCTATTTGACAAATAACCTTTAACCCCTTCTTTAAGTCCTGTTTTATCAAATGTATTTTGAAACAAAACCGTGTCCCATTGTGGGGTTTCTTGCCTGTGTTTTCTAAGCAGAATTGTATGCTTGAGAAGTGCTCATTTCAGAGTGGTCTTCTTATGACAGATGGTTCTCATTGTGGCAAAGTCCTGCAGTGCCTCAAACCTCAACATGTATAAACTGATTTGAAGGAGATGAATTGTTGCTGCTGCAGCATGGCCATCTATGAAGGGTATCCTTGGACATTGCAGACAATTCTTTTTGAGCCTTCTCCTTATTTGAAGAAAAATTTCTCTACAGATATTACTGTAGGCTTTTTTGGGGGGTGGTGGTGGGATTTTTTGTGTTCTCATTTTTTCAGTGTTTTTTTTTTTTTCTAGTCTAAAGTAGGAACCCCACTGTGATTCTAGCACCAGCCCTTCAAGAGATACCCTGAAATGTGGATGTTAAGTAAATTCTATCTGCAGCCCTGTCTTGTTCCCAACTGTACCCCTGAGATCAGGGTTATGGCCTTTTCCCTCACTTTAAATTAGTTAGTGAGTTTGAAACATGGAATTTTTTTTGGAGAAGGACTGAACAAATCACAAAGTGTTTACAGCCCTGCCAGTATTGTAAGTCTCAATAAAACAGTGATTTTGATGACACCATCCATCATAAGGTTACACCACAACCTAGGCTAGAGGTCATAGGCTCCAATCAACTGTTTTCTGTTGACTTAAAAAAGTTACTGAACACCTTGCAAACTAGAAGTTGAAAATTCATTGGTTTTAAAATGTTCCTCAGTTGCATTTCTAACATTTTCATTACCAGTCCATGAGTCCTAAGTGTCTGAGACTGGACCTAGGTACAAAAGTCCAAGGCAGAAGGATTTGTTTTGGTGAGTAAAGGTTGCAGCATAATGTGCCAAATTTCTGCAGTGGAAGATTTTATTGTTAATTAATTAGTGTCAGATTTTGCGAGAAGAGTGTGAGGACTTTTACAGCTGCAAGTGAAGTTAGAACAAAGGAGCTGATGTTTGCAAATTGGAGCTATTTTAATTAATTTAATGATGTTTTCCATATTGTTCAGAGAGACTCAGTGAAGATCCATGGGGAGGAGTAAGTGGCACAAAGAGAGCAATTGTGTGACACATCAGAGTGGTGCTTTCTCTCTAATAACTGGAATGTTCTAACTCCTCTCTCAGGTTTTGGAGTCTGGATGTTGCCCCCCCCACCCAAGGTGCCAGTTTCTGTTTGCAGAGTGAATTCTGGTTAACCCCCCAGGCCAGGGCACCTGGGGGATGCAGTTTTGCCTTTGCCTTCATCTCCCCTCTGTCCCCTGTACCACAGACGGTTGTTCATCCCTGCCTTTGATTCCCTTTTTGCTCTGTGGTGATGGAGCTCCCAGGAAGGGGGGTAGAGGGGGTGACGGGGAGCAATGGGGGGTTACTGGGAGGTACCTGGAGGGACTGAGGGGATCTAGAGGGGTTACTGGGAGGCACTGGGAAGTACTGGGAGTTACTGGTGGGTGCTTGAGGGTAAATGGGAGACAGTGGGGGGTTACTGGGAGGCACTGGGGGGCTCTAGGGGGGTTGCGGGGAGGCACTGGGAGGTACTGGGGGGTGCTGGGGGGTGCGGGGGGGTAAGGGGGAGGGGGGGGGGGGGTGCGGGGGGGCAGTGGGCTGTTTGTTCATATTCTGTGGTCAAATAGAATCAGTCAGAATGTTGCCATTTATCCAATCACATAAGAGGAATAATGGGACTTCGGCTGTAGATCCCATATGCAGTAATTCTACTGGATTACAAATAGCTTCTGTCATGTATAGCCTGGGATGAAAAGGTCTCATGATGGGTAGGATCTTTCTGGTGAAAGGACCATGATACCAGAGCTATGGGTGTTTCATAAGGAGTAAGTTGCAGAAATGGTAGCTGGTTGTGTCAATCAAATAGATCGATACTCCATTTAATTTTCCTGGAAATTTTGACCTGTGTATCATGTTATTTGACAAAAAGACATCAGGTTTTTTGTTACATTCCTACAACATTCTGTGCATGTCATAACAGCAGCTGGATATCTCTTGTCATCTGGATACATATTTCAAAGCAGAACTGCATACTACATGTTTCCTAAGGCAATGAGGATACTTCCAAAATAAATATTTATTTGTTCTGACATTTTCATTAATCTCACTATTTGTGCTCAGCAGCACAATGGCTGTTCCCTGCCATACATACTGAAAACTAGCAAGTAGCAATAGAGACAAAGAAAAAAGAATGCTTGCTTGGTTCTGGGGAACTATTTTGCAAGAGTAAGGATTTCTATATAAATACACCACACGTGCACACACTAAACTCCAAAGTATATTTTGCTGATTATTGTTTTTTTACTTTGAATTTCTCTCCTTGTTGCAATTGTATACAAAACTTTTTCTGTCCCCTGGGATGTCATCTACTGCACATTTTTCCCTATTCCTGCTTTGCAGCTGAAGGGACCTCTCTGTCTACGATTGTGCTGTGGATTGTGCTGAATCTACACTTATCATTGTGTCTTTTCAAATGATTTCTAGTTCAGTATTTCTCTGTCTGCTGTGACCCAGAGACTGTAGGATTCATGTTCCATGATCACCAAAATAAAGGTCTCTGTCTTGACTTGTTTACCTGAGTTCCTTCCTCCAAGAGCCTCTGGACCTCTGGGTCAGGGACTGAGACAAAGTTGAAGAAAGCTCTCCAGTGGTCACAGTCAATCAGATGCAGACTCCAAAGTTTCTTGCAGTGTTACTTTAGTCTGAAATCTGTTCTTTGCTCCTGGGATAAAAAGCCAAACCCAAGAGCTTGTCAGCTTCAGAGGGGAGATTTGTCACACACCAGTGGTTTCTGGGGGTAGGTGCCTGTCTGGCCCTCACTGCCCAGCTGCAGGGACACCTTTGCCACACAGCCTCTGCTCAGCTCCTGCCTCCCTCTGCTCCCTGCTTCAGCATCACTGCATCACACCAGGACTTCTGGTATGTCTCAGCCCTCTGGACACAGGCATTAAAAACACTTTTTAATATAGGACCAGTATGGAGCGGTAGGCACCAGTATAAACCAGTATGCACCAGTATGGACCGGTGCAGGACAGTATAAGATAGGAGAGAGTTCTCTGCTTCAATCCCAGTATAGCCCAGTGACCCCAAAGCCCCTCCCAGTCCCTCCCAGTATAGACCAGTGACCCCTAACTCTCTCCCAGTATAGCCCAGTGACCCCAAAGCCCCTCCCCTCCGCGCCCCGCGTAGCCCAAGGACCCCCAACCCCCCCCCCGTGCGCCCAAGGTTAGGCCAGCGACACCCGGGGGTGCGGGGGGGGGGGGGGGGGGGGGAGCGGGCGCCGCGGCCCCCCGGGGGGTGGGGGGGGGGGGGGGGGGAAAGGGGAGCTGGGGAGGGTCCCGTCCCCCACTCCCCCTGCCCAAGCAACGGAATCAAATCAAAGAAAAAAGGTTGTTTCTGGGTCTTTGCAGCTCGGTTTGGTTTCTCAGTCGGCTCTTTCCCCGCACGCGGGGGACCCCCCCGGAGCCGGGGCCACGCTCGGGGCACTCACAACAGAGAGAAAACAAAAAAAAATCCGTATAGCTTTCTGTGAGAAGTCCATTCTGCTTTTGTCAGTATAAATGGTTAAAGCATCAGCAACCCTTTAGGAAATAACAGCTGAAGGAACTAAATGCTGCACAGACAATACTGACAATCAAGTTTCAGTCCTTGATTCTTGCAAGATATTATTAAATAAAATTATGTCATTCATTACTGGAGCTCTCATTATTGGCCACATAACCTAACCTTGCTCAGAATAGTAGTAACCTACAACAACAGATAAAAGAAAAAAGCAGTTATTTTCTGTCAAATCCTTTTTTTACCTTTTTGGCCTTTTTTTTTACCTTTCCAGTCTTTTTTTTTCCATTCCAGCCTTGTTTTTATCTTTCCAGCCTTTTCTTTTTCCATTCCAGCCTTCTTTTTACCTTTTCAGCCTTTTTTTTTTCACCATTTCAGACTTTTTATTTTTTACCTTTCCAGCCTTTTTCTTCACCTTTCCAGCCTTTTTTTTTTTTCCGTTCCCCCCTTGTTTTTACTTTTTCGGCCTTTTTTTTTCCCAATTGATCCTTTTTTGTCCCCTTCTTTAGCCTCCCACTGGGACACCCTTGGGGGACACCCCGGGACTCCCCTTCCAGGACCATCCTGGGGACACCCCTGGGACAGCCCTGGACCACCTCCCATCCTCCCACTGGGACACCCCTGGGGGACACCCTGGGACTCCCCTTCCAGGACAATTCTTGGGACAGACTGGGACACACCTGCACCACCCCCCATCCCCCCGTGGGACACCCCTGGGGCACTTGGGGGTCACCCCTGGGGACCCCCTCGGGACACCCACCCCCCCAGTGGGACATACCAATGCTGCTGGATAGTAAACCAGAGCTCCTGCTTTGAAATCAGTTTTCTCAGTAGGGTGTTAGTTGATTTGTTGAGTTGTTCCTTGTGAGTGGATTTAAATTACAGATTAGCCTATTTCAGAATGCCAGGCCAAGTGCTACTGCTGCTTCTCTGCTGGCTGCTCCTGGAATCTCCAGTCCCTGTGGGTGGGGGCAAGGAGCAGATAAGGTTTTGAGACCACTGCTTTCAAGTTGAGTAGCTTTGAATTGTAATCCTTATTATTCAGTCATGTCTAAGATCAAAAAATGCATTAATGTATGAAGATTATACACATTCTATATGGCTTTATTTTTGTCACAGTTAGTTCAAGGACAATCCTTCTTTTAGGTCCTAGTCCTATTACCAGCCCCAGTTTAAAATGTCTTTGCTTAATGCAAAGAAATATGTGCCTAAACTTTCACAGAGCTATACAAACCAGTTCAGAACATACAGGTAGCATTTGCTGATGGCAGCATTTCCCAGTGCATGGGTAGAGAGTTTTTAAACACAACTTTCCTTTTCTTGTCAATTGATGGGAATGGGAATGAGATGGGAATGAGAATGGGAAGGAGAATGAGAATGGGAATGGGGATGGGAATGGAGATGGGAAGGGGGATGGGAGTGGGGATGGGAATGAGATGGGAATGAGAAAGGGAATGAGGATGGGAATTGGGATGGGAATGGGGATGGGAATGGGAATGAGATGGGAATGAGAATGGGAAGGAGAATGAGAATGGGAATGGGGAGGGGAAAGGGGATGAGGCTGGGAATGGGCATGAGGATGGGGAAGGGGAGGGGGAGGGGG